>WNWK01052496.1:0-12163 GCA_009830355.1 Cherax destructor
ATGATGAGAAATTTCAATTACTCAGATACGGAAAACGTGAAGAAATTAAAATCTCATCGGAGTACAAAACTAATTCCAACCACACAATAGAGCGAAAAACTAATGTCAAAGACCTGGGAGTGTTCATGTCAGAGGATCTCACCTTCAAGGACCATAACAATGTAGCAATTGCATCTGCTCGAAAAATGACAGGATGGATAATGAGAACCTTCAAAACCAGGGATGCCAAGCCCATGTTGACACTTTACAGATCGCTTGTTCTATCTAGGCTGGAATATTGCTGCACACTAACTGCACCTTTCAAGGCGGGTGAAATTGCTGACCTTGAAAATGTGCAGAGAACCTTCACGGCACGCATAAGTGCGATAAACCACCTCAACTACTGGGAACGCTTGAAGTTCCTAAACCTGTACTCTCTAGAACGCAGGCGGGAGAGATACATTATTATATACACATGGAAAATTCTCGAGGGCTTAGTACCAAACTTGCACACAAAAATCACTCCCTACGAAAGCAAAAGACTCGGCAGGCGATGTAACATTCCCCCAATGAAGAGCAGGGGTGCCACTAGCACGTTGAGGGACAACACAATAAGTGTGAGGGGCCCAAGATTGTTCAACTGCCTCCCAGCATACATCAGGGGGATTAAAAACAAGCCCCTGGCTGTCTTCAAGCAGGCACTGGACAGGCACCTCAAGTCGGTACCTGATCAGCCGGGCTGTGGTTCGTACGTTGGACTGCGTGCGGCCAGCAGTAACAGCCTGGTTGATCAGGCTCTGGTCCAACAAGAGGCCTGGTCACGGACCGGGCCGCGGGGGCGTTGACCCCTGGAATTCTCTCCAGGTAGACTCCAGGTAGAGTTTGCATAAATGGGGAGAAATCAGAATGGGGGCACGTGACAAGCCGTGTAACACGGGTCAGTTTTGGACCCCTTGTTGTTCACAATTTACATAAATGACATAGATGAGGGAATAAATAGCAACATAAGCAAATTTGCTGATGACACCAAAATAGGCCGTCCAATTCATTCTAATGAGGACATTAGATGTTGGGCAGGACAATAACCATGCCACATATAAACTAAATAATGTAGATCTTAATACGTGTGATTGCAAAAAGGATTTAGGAGTTCTGGTTAGCAGTAATCTGAAACCAAGACAACAGTATAAATAATAGAAGTACTCAGGTTGTTCTTCAACTCTATATATCCTTGGTTAGGTCTCATTTAGATTATGCTGCACAGTTCTGGTCACCGTATTACAGAATGGATGTAAATGCACTGGAAAACGTACAAAGGAGGATGACAAAAGTTGATCCCATGTATCAGAAATCTTCCATATGAGGATAGACTGAGGGCCCTGAATCTGCACTCTCTAGAAAGGCGTAGAATTAAGGGGAATATGACTGAGGTGTATAAATGGAAAACAGGAATAAATAAAGGGGATGTAAATAGTGTGCTGAAAATATCCAGCCAAGACAGGACTCGCAGCAATGGTTTCAAGTTGGAAAAGTTCAGATTCAGGAAGGATATAGGAAAGCACTGGTTTGGTAATAGAGTTGTGGAGGAGTGGAACAAACTCCTGAGTACCGTCATAGAAGCTAAGACGTTGTGTAGTTTTAAAAATAAGTTGGATAAATACATGAGTGGGTGTGGGTGGGTGTGAGTTGGACCTGACTAGCTTGTGCTACTAGGTCTTATGCCATGCTCCTTCCTTTAGTGGAAGTGACCTGACTACCTGGAGTTTACCTGGAGAGGGTTAACTCCAGGTAGTCAGGTCTAAACCGGGAGGGTCATGGACCTGCCTCACATGGGTCAGTAGGCCTGCTGCAGTGTTCCTTCTTTCTTTTTTTTTTTTTTTTTTTTTAACACATCGGCCGATTCCCACCAAGGCAGGGTGGCCCGAAAAAGAAAAACTTTCATCATCATTCACTCCATCACTGTCTTGCCAGAAGGGTGCTTTACACTACAGTTATAAAACTGCAACATTAACACCCCTCCTTCAGAGTGCCGGCACTGTACTTCCCATCTCCAGAACTCAAGTCCGGCCTGCCGGTTTCCCTGAATCCCTTCATAAATGTTACTTTGCTCACACTCCAACAGCACGTCAAGTATTAAAAACCATATGCCTCCATTCACTCCTATCAAATACGCTCACACATGCTTGCTGGAAGTCCAAGCCCTCGCACACAAAACTTCCTTTACCCCTCCCTCCAACCTTTCCTAGGCCGACCCCTACCCCGCCTTCCCTCCACTACAGATTTATACACTCTCGAAGTCACTCTGTCTCGTTCCATTCTCTCTACATGTCCAAACCACCTCAACAACCCCTCCTCAGCTCTCTGGACAATCGTTTTGGTGATCCCGCACCTCCTCCTAATTTCCAAACTCCGAATTCTCTGCATTATATTCACACCACACATTGACCTCAGACATGACATCTCCACTGCCTCCAGCCTTCTCCTCGTTGCAACATTCATCACCCATGCTTCACACCCATATAAGAGTGTTGGTATAACTATACTCTCATACATTCCCCTCTTTACTTCCATGGACAAGGTTCTTTGTCTCCACAGACTCCGAAGTGCTCCACTCACCCTTTTCCCCTCATCAATTCTATGATTCACCTCATCCTTCATAGACCCATCCGCCGACATGTCCACTCCCAAATATCTGAATACATTCACCTCCTCCATACTCTCTCCCTCCAATCTGATATCCAATCTTTCGTCACCTATTCTTTTTGTTATCCTCATCACCTTACTCTTTCCTATATTCACTTTCAATTTTCTTCTTTTACACACCCTACCAAATTCATCCACCAACCTCTGCAGCTTCTCTTCAGAATCTTATGTTCTTATAAAAATCTTTGAAAGGGTTCTAAGAAGCAAGATCACCAACCACCTAGATACCCATCAATTACACAACCCAGGGCAACATGGGTTTAAAGCAGGTCGCTCCTGCCTGTCCCAGCTATTGGACCACTATGACAAGGTCCTGGATGCTATAGAGGATAAGCAAAATGCAGATGTAGTATACACAGACTTTGCAAAATCCTTCAACAAGTGTGACTACGGTGTAATACCGCACAAAATGCATGATGAAGGAATAACAGGAAAAGTTGGCAAATGGATCTATAACTTCCTGACAAATAGAACACAGAGTAATAATAAACGGAGTAAAGTCCGAGGCAGCTACAGTGAAAAGCTCCGTTCCACAAGGCACAGTACCCACTCCCATCCTATTCCTCATCCTCATATCTGACAGATGTAAGCTATAGCTCCGTGTCTTCCTTTGCGGATGACACCCGAATTGCCATGACAGTGTCCTCCATCGAAGACACCGCAAGACTCCAAGTGGACATCAACCAAATCTTCAAATGGGCCACTCAAAACAATATGAAGTTCAATGAAGAGAAATTTCAACTACTCAGATATGGAAAACTTGAGGAAATTAAAACTAACAGGGTATACAACAAATTCTAACCATACAACAGAGCGAAAAAGTAATGTGAAGGACCTGGGAGTGATAATGTCAGAGGATCTCGTCTTCAAAGACCACAACAATGTATCTACTGCATCTGCTAGGAAAATGACAGGATGGATAATGAGAACCTTCAAAACTAGGGATGCCAAGCCCATGAATACTGCTGTACACTAACTGCCCCCTTCAAGGCAGGCGAAATTGTTGACCTGGAGAGTGTACAAAAAACTTTCACGGCACACACAAGTACGATAAGGCACCTAAATTACTGGGAACAGTTGAAGTCCTTTGATTTGTATTCCCTGAAAAGCAGGCGAGAGAGTTACATGATAATATACACTTGGAAAATCCTAGAGGGATTAGTACCAAACTTGCACACGAAAATCACTCCCTATGAAAGCAAAAGACTTGGCAGAAGATGCAACATTTTCCCAATGAAAAGCAGGGGCACCAAGAGTACACAGAGATAACACAAGTGTCAGGGGCCCCAAAACTGTTCAAATGCCTCCCAGCATACATAAGGGGGATTACCAATAGACTCCTGGCTGTCTTCAAGAAGGCATTGGACAGCCACCTAAAGTTAGTACCTGACCAGCTGGGCTGTGGTTCGTACATCAGTTTGTGTGCGGCCCGCAGTAACAGCCTGGTTGATCAGAGCCTGATCCACCACGAGGCCTGGTCTCAGACCGAGCCGCGGGGGCGTCGACCCCTGAAACCCTCTCCAGGTATTAAGTAAATGAATTCAAATTTAAGCTTTGCAAAAAAACAAAAAACAAAAACAAAAAAACAAAAACAAATCCAGAATGGTCTTGAGGGCACACAAATGTTATGGGCACATAATTTTGAACCAGATATAAACATGTAAATAGTTCATTACCACTGTAACTTGTTTAGCTATCAAAACTTTGGGGCCCAGTCCCTGGACCCATTATGCACCTCTGTAATCTTTTGACTACCGCCCACAGGATGGGTATGGGGTGCATAATAAAGATGTTAAACTAACTCCACTTGCTCCTAACACACTCGTACACGCTTGCTGAAAGTCTAAGTCCCTCGCACACAAAACCTCCTTTACCCCCTCCCTCCAACCTTTTATAGGACAACCTCTACCCTGCCTTTCTTCCACTACATTTTCATATTAACTTAGGATAACCAAATCAGGTCAAACAAGACTTCTTTGCAGTGCAGAGGTTTCTTGCTACCACCTGCCTTCATCATCAGTGTCTAATTTCCCTAGTTTTCTTCCCCTGGGATGTTTGTACTCATCATATACTGCCCACCGGTGAGCAATTAACTGGTCGGGGCACCATACGTTCGCTACTATGCTTGGGGACAGCCTGCTTTCATTCCGATGTGGGTGTAGTAGTATAATAGTAGCAGTATAACAGTAGTAGTATAACTAGTAGTAGTAGTAGTATAACAGTAGTAGTAGTAATAGTATAACAGTAGTAGTAGTAGTATAACAGTAGTAGTAGTAGTATAACAGTAGTAGTATAATAGTAGTAGTAGTAGTATAACAGTAGTAGTAGTAATAGTATAACAGTAGTAGTAGTAATAGTATAACAGTAGTAGTAGTAGTATAACAGTAGTAGTAGTAGTATAATAGTAGTAGTAGTAGTATAATAGTAGTAGTAGTAGTATAACAGTAGTAGTAGTAGTAGTATAACAGTAGTAGTAGTAGTATAACAGTAGTATAACAGTAGTAGTAGTAGTATAACAGTATGTAGTAGTAGTATAACAGTAGTAGTAGTAGTATAACAGTAGTAGTAGTAGTATAACAGTAGTAGTAGTAGTATAACAGTAGTAGTAGTATAACAGTAGTAGTAGTAGTATAACAGTAGTAGTAGTAGTAGTAGTATAACAGTAGTAGTAGTAGTATAACAGTAGTAGTAGTATAATAGTAGTAGTATAATAGTAGTAGCATAATAGTATAACAGTAGTAGTAGTATAATAGTAGTAGTATAACAGTAGTAGTATAATAGTAGTAGTAGTATAATAGTAGTAGTATAACAGTAGTAGTATAATAGTAGTAGTATAACAGTAGTAGTAGTATAATAGTAGTATAACAGTAGTAGTATAATAGTAGTATAACAGTAGTAGTAGTAGCATAACAGTAGTATATTAGTAGTAGTAGTATAACAGTATAATAGTAGTAGTATAATAGTAGTAGTAGTAGTATAATAGTAGTAGTAGTATAATAGTAGTAGTAGTATAATAGTAGTATAATTGTAGTATAACAGTAGTATAATAGTAGTATAACAGTAGTATAATAGTAGTATAACAGTAGTATAATAGTAGTATAACAGTAGTATAATAGTAGTATAACAGTAGTATAATAGTAGTATAACAGTAGTATAATAGTAGTACTGTATAATAGTAGTAGTACTGTATAATAGTAGTATAACAGTAGTATAATAGTAGTATAACAGTAGTAGTACTGTATAATAGTAGTATAACAGTAGTAGTACTGTATAATAGTAGTATAACAGTAGTAGTACTGTATAATAGTAGTATAACAGTAGTAGTACTGTATAATAGTAGTATAACAGTAGTAGTATTGTATAATAGTAGTATAACAGTAGTAGTACTGTATATTAGTAGTAGTAGTATAATAATAGTAGTAGTATAATAGTAGTAGTAGTATAACAGTAGTATTATAACAGTAAAGAGGGCCAGAGGGTGGAGACTTATCAGAGATAGTAGTATTGGTAATGGAGGTAGTCCAAGAGCAAGAGAAAAGAGGAGCACTGAACGAGATTTAATTTTACTAAACAATATCTGGTTATGAATGAACATGAGTGTTCACACTATTAGCCCACGAGGGTAGGACCAAATCCCAGGTTAGGTAAGGTTTGTCAGGAAACAGGACAAGTGTTTCCTGACGTGGGTCTTAGTAATATGATATCAAACCCACAGGTGAAGCTTTTGGTCATCTGACCGAGGCCTTCCACTGGGTTACCTCTCCACCCCTTTAAAAATTATGGTTATGATTATGGTCAATTATCCCAGTGGGATAAAACTCCATATAACAGAACCCACCTAAGCAGAAGACAGGAAAAGAGGAGGATGAGATAAAGATTAGGTCAAGACACAAGTGGCCAGTCATATTTTATGTCTACCATGGTTTTATGAAGTAAATTATGCAAAATTCAAGGCTAATATGGAGAGCTGGTCATCTGAGAAATCACACATTGTTTTAGAATATGTACAAAAATGCTATCTATTACACAAGCACAAATACTTTTTTGTTTCAAATTATTTTGGGAGATATTAGCAAACGTCTGACTTTTTCTGGGGTTATCCTAGGTAATTTACATGTGTTAAACTATGTATGATAATTGTACTTATGTGTACCTGCACCTAAATATACTTACACTGATAAATCACACGAATGTGAATGAATTTAATGTAAACGAAGGAGCGCCAATTCCATATCTACTGCTGACGGAGTAAGGTTAAGGGTTAAGCTAGGTTAGGTTTGGTTATGTTTCATACAATTACACAACATGAGATAATATCCATGACAATTCACCCTCAGGCTTCAGGTTGGATTATTTTGAGTTTCGTTACTGTAAATTACGGTTTTTAAAATTTGATAAAAATGTTCCAGGCAAAACCCACTTAGCATTGGTCTTTTTTTTTTAAAGAATAAATTACGCTTAGATCACATGAGGATTTTATATTTCCCTTAACCTAATATTCCACATTTTTAGCAATCAATTGTGGTCAAACTCAAGGACCAAATTTAACCCAGGATTACACATTTGCAAAAGTTACAAGCTGATACGGCGCACTCTTACCTGTATCAGTATCCAGGGTGAGCTCCATGCACTTCCTCACACAATAATCAAAGAAACTACGAAGAAAATAAGAGGTAATGAGCAGCAGAAGCAGCAGCAACAACCTTCCTCCTGTCTTCTTCTTCGTTGGGGTTTTATAGGGCCACTGACAGCATACGCCGTATCGAGCCCTGCCGTCCAACGCTCGGAGAAGGAACCTCGACCAAAGTGGAAGGATTAAGTAAGTAAGTAAGTATTATATGTCCTTAATGCGCCCTGAAGCCAGCAAGAATGTGCAGGTACAGGCCAATATTTCCTGACTTTCTGGAGGATCAAACCCCTCCCCATTAAGAAGGAGAGGTAGGGTTAAAGATTGCACCCCAAACATGTGCAAGGCCGCTCGGAGAACAGTCCGTGCAGAGTGATAGCGTGGGCACCACAGTAGGAAGTGTTCCACCGTCTCAGGCTGTGAGGGACACCACGGGCAGTACGGAGAGTCCGTCATTCGAAGGCGGTGTAGATGAGCCGCCAATCGTGAGTGTCCAACCTGGAGGCGAGTCAGTGCAACATCCACTGAGCGATTGGGATGGCGAGCCCAAGGGCAGGGGCCATTGAAAGATCGGACAGAACTCAGTGCCGAAGTAGAGAGGGAGCGTACCAGTTCCTTCTGCCACAAATGACGGATTTCCTTCCAAACAGTCCTTGTGAAATCACTGCGGCCCAGTGCAAGAGAGGTAATGGTAGGAAGTGCATGTGCGAGGGAGGCTGCACGATCGGCCACTTCATTGCCCCGAATGCCAACATGGGCAGGTACCCACTGAAGGGAGATGCTCCAACCTGGATTTCGCAAAAAAAAAAAAAAACGTAGGATAAGAGACTGCGTCTGTCGGACAAGGACGCGGAGGGACCGTGGACGGTCAGAACACAAAAGTGCAAGGGAAGACTGGGAATCAGAGAAGAGAACCAAAGGCTGAGGAGGGAGGTGAACAAGGACAAAAACCAAGGCCTGATGAATGGCGAAGAGCTCTCCTGCTAGGACCGAATGAGCGGGGTCTAACCGCCAGGTTTGACACAGAGAAAGATCAGCAAACAATGCAGCAGAAGAAGTAGAAGGGGGGGAATTTCGTGCTGAGCCGTCCGTGTAGATGGAGAAGGAAGAACCATATGTGACAGCACGAAACTCTTCAAAGAGAATTGCAGCTATCTGGGGGAGTTTCCTGTTCCTAGAAGGCCAATCCAGGTGGATGTACTGTGTCAGGTCCATCCAGAAGGAGACCTTCTTCTTCTTCTTGTAGGTTCGCCGGTACGTCCGGCCCGGGTCTTCTCCAAATGGTGACCCGGCCTGGAGGGGGGTACCGGGGAGTGAAGAGGGAAGGGAGTCACCACTGGTGCAGGGAGTGAAAGGTAGGTCAAGGAACGTTGGACCCTGGCCACAAAGGAAGGCTGAACCAAACGTGGGGGGACGGAGGCTGCCTCCCACACTCGTGGGGAGAGGCAGCATGGGTGAGTACAAGGCAGAGAGGCCATATGATGGAGCCGTAAGCAGTTCCTTGCCATTCTTATTGACGAGAGGGGGACTATCCCAGACTCTGCTTCCAAGGCTGCAATGGGAGTAGAGGGGAACGCCCCCCAGCATACTGCGGATGGCCGAATTCTGGAGAATATCCAGGCGGTGAAGAGAGGAGGAAGAAGCTGAGCCATACACCTCACTCGCATAGGTGAGTTTGCTGCGAACCATAGCTGTATAAAATTTAAAGAGGAGGTCTCGATCCGCTCCCCACTTTGTGCCAGAGATCCGGCGCATGAGTGCAGTGCAGCGTGCACATGAGAGGTGGATAGCTATTATGTGTTTCCTCCACGTCAAGAGTGGTGCATCCAAAGTGACACCCAACCATCTATGAGAAGAGACCAAAGGGAGTGGTGTCTGACCCAATGAAACAGATGGAAGAGTAGAGAGGCGTCGTCTAGTAAAACATAAGAGACGGGACTTGGCGACACTAACCTCCAAACCCCAGGTGGCAGCCCATGATGTTATGCACTGTAGGGCATGCTGAAGTTTTTTTTGTGCAGCCAGCAAAGTAGTGGCACCGTACATAAGGGCCACCCATCTGCATACACCAGGGTATGCACGCCCTGTATGGAAGGGAGATCCGACATTAATACAGAAAAAGGAGAGGACTAAGAACGGATCCCTGGGGCACTCCCGGTATATAGGACGGGTGAGGACATCGTGCCACCTACTGCAACCCGGAAGGTTCGCCCTTGTAAAAAGTTGCGCATCCAATGGAGGGGGGCTCCTGCCAGCCCCATGCGAGCTAGCTTAAAAAGTATCGCCGTGTGGGATGCAGAATCAAATGCTCCACGCAGATCCAAAAAGGCAGCCAGAAGGAACTACCGGCTTTCGAATGAAGTATGCACTAACTGCACAAATTGAAGCAAAGAGTCGAGGGTGGATCGACCCTCACGGAAGCCACTCTGGTTTTCAGGTAAGAGGCCATGTTCCTCAGTCCACCATGAAAGACGGTGGCCACCAGTCTTTCCAACACTTTACCCAAGCAGGAAGTAAAGCAATGGGTCGGTAAGAGTCTGGTTGGGTATTATCTTTGCCTGGCTTCAGAATCGGAACCAGGAGAGAGTGCTTCCACGCATCGGGGAAAACTCCTTGAGACCAGCTGGCATTGAAAACCTCCAGCATGGCATCTGTACAAGAGGGGGGTAGATGCAGTAAGAATGAATAAGGTACGTTATCCTCCCCAGGAGAAGAACGGGAGGAAAGCTGGGAGAGTGCCCGCTGTAGTTCATGAGAACTGAAGGCTCAATCACACTGATGGTCTGCTGCTCCTTCTTCACCGATAGTTTTATTATAAATAAGTTTATTTAACTACAGATACACATAAATACAGTTACACAAATTATCATACATAGCAACATATGAGTAAATTACCTAAGATAGGCCATAAAATCAGACAAAATTATTTATTTCCATTGGGGCCCTTGGAAGAGGTGGATAACTTCAGCTCCTTGAATTAAGAGCCCCTCACCGACATCAAGGCGCCTCCCTTGAGGGGTTGTATATAATCCATTACGTATTATTATTAGCTCTTCCTTTCGATCATATTATTATTATTATTATAATCAAATAGAAGCGCTAAACCACAGGGGTTCCTTTCGATCATAATACTAATACTAAGGGAAAGCTCTACTCGTATGGAGTCACAGAACATGGGAAATGGGAGGCAATCAGGTTGACTCAGGGAAGTAGAGGATAACACAAATTTCCTGGATCAAGAGCCCCCACCAGCATCAAGGTACTCTTCAGAAGGGCAAACCACCTATTTCGAGAAAGCATGTAGGAAACGAATTAATAATTTCATTTTATTTACTTTATGTATAGGCACTGTGACCCTGGTGAGTTTAGTGCTTAGTTTTGATAATAATAATAATTTTATATAAGTTGTGATTACAATCACAGCTTTACCTTTTCGAGTTATATAGTTTTGATTTGAATAAATTAAATCACATTAAGCGGCTAACCTCCCCTATATAACATTTTTTAAGGTTACAGCAAGAGGTAATCATTTATTGAGTCCCTTTAGTATTAAGATAAAATAAAAATTTATTAAAAAGTTAACCATTCTTATCTTGTCTAGACTTCAGTAATTATGTGCTAGGATTAGTCTGCCTGAAATGCCCTGGCATGATAGTGGCTTTCTTTGTACTTAACAAATCAGAACTGTAATTACACATTGTAACCTTTGCAAAGAAATAAAATCTTTATTCTTCAAGGGGAATGATTTGGTGCTATTCCAAGGTTCTCTCAGTAACTAAAAATATCCTTCCATTTCTTAGATCAAAGTTTATTGTCATGTTTTGGATGAATTACAGTCATTTTATAGTAGGATATATATTAATATGTATAAATGCTAAAGTGGGTAAAAATGTTGTGGAGGGAGCAGTAGGTAAATTTGGGGTGCCAGGGGTAAATGTAAATGGGGAACCGTTAATTGAGCTATGTGTAGAAAGAGGTTTGGTAATAAGTAATACATATTTTATGAAAAAAAAAGATAAATAAGTATACAAGGTATGATATAGCACGTAATGAAAGTAGTTTGTTAGATTATGCATTGGTGGATAAAAGGTTGATGGATAGGCTTCAGGATGTACATATTTATAGAGGGGCAACGGATATATCGGATCATTATTTAGTTGTAGCTACAGTTAGAGTAAAAGGTACGTAGATGGGACAAAAAGAAAATGGCAACAGCAAGTAAGAGAGAGGTAAAAGTGTATAAACTAAGGGAGGAGGAAGTTTGTTTTTAGTTTAGTTTAATATCTTTATTATGCACCCCATACCAATCTTGTGGGCGGTAGTCAAAAGATTACAGAGGTACATAATGGGTCCAGGGACTGGACCTCAAAGTTTGATAGCTGAGTGTTACAAAATGACACGATATCTATTAGTAATAGACATCTCCAGTGAACACTAGAAAGGATAGCCCTTCTAGCATCCAGCCTGTTACTGGGCTTTTGCAACAAAGTCAGTATCCTGGTCCAGTTATCCGATATATTCAATAGTCTCCAGGAGGATTACAACTGGTAGGGTACTAACCAACGAAATATATTTAAAAGGTTTATTATCAAAGTGAGAGTCTAGGGTTTCAAAGTAAATAAATGTACATATGATCAGGATATTCATTAAGTTATGAATTAGGAGGTTAATTAGGTTAGTTCCTACACTGCTGTAGTGGTTGTAGGTTATTGAAAAGCTGAGTACCAATAACAATGTACTCTCCAAGGCCGCTCCATAACAACAACAACAATAACAAAACAATTATAAATGACTGAACCAAACAAACAGTATTCAATCCTCCTACTGCTCCCAACCCTTACATTCCTCCTTTCC
>WNWK01052497.1:0-12163 GCA_009830355.1 Cherax destructor
ATAAAAGGGGAATTTGGGAGTGTTCGAATAGCGAGGGTCCACTGTACAGTACACTCATTGCTTACCTTAAAAATATTTGTAGTCTTAAAGTAGAGTGAGAGGTGAGTAAGCAAGATTAAATGAATACATGAGAGAGAAAATGAGTACATGAGTGTCCCAAGTTTTGCAAACAAACCAGTTGTTGGTTACCAGCCCGGACACAAATGGTTTTTGTTCACTCCATCAAGCCGACTGGAAAACATCTCATATTTATGTTAATTTATATGTTTATATGTTATGTAGCATGTTTATTATATAAAATATCATAGATGGATTAAGCAAAATGTCCATATTAACATTTAACCCTTTGGGGGTCGCGAGGCCCTCTCCCAAACTCGTTCTCAGGGTCGCAAATTTTTCGAGAAAAAAAAAATTATTTTTCTTATGAAATGATAGAGAATCTTTTTCCGATCAAACGATACCAAAATTATGAAATTTGACGAAAACTAACAGAATTATGCTTTCTGGTTCCGGAATCGATGACATTTACACATCGTCGATTTCGCCACTTTGAGCCTATTTTCAGCAAATTCCAATGTTTCAGTCTACTAAAATTATAGCTATTTCGCTAGAATTCCATTTGTTCTATCAATTGAGTACAAGAAACAGCCAATTTACCGATTTCAACTACCCAATAAGGTGGTCAGAAATTCGCAATTTGGCCAATTTCACACAAATTTCAAAAGATGCCAATTTCAAAATAGGGTCCAGAATAAATGAGACAGAAATTCCTGGCACTCAAATAACATTTTATCTGTTCATTAGTCACGTCTCAGGCCTCTTTTACATTACTTTTGCTTTCCATTTTAAATTTTTTATTCTCACAAAAATAAAAGATTTACTGTTATGTATACAACTGCATCATTGTAAAAATAATAATAAATGGTATAAATAATATCAGCACACTTGTGCAAGAATATTAGACTACCCAGTTGATGTGTATTGGACGCATGGCGTGATTTGTTTACTCTTGAACATCGGCAAAAATCGAACATTTTCACTACTTTGCGCTCAGTTTCAAGGTACAGTGGTACCTCGAGTTACGATATTTTTCGTTCAGAATGCTGTTCAAGTGCCATTACCAAACAAATTTATCCCCATAAGGAATAATGTAAAATAGACTAGTCCTTTTACACCCCCAAAAATATACCTATAAAAGCATTTAAAAAAATAAACTTACATAAAAGGGCGATTTTGGGGACCATCGTAACTCGAGGTACCACTGTACTTGCCATCGTGAAACTAGTCAAAATTATCTCTATTTCTGTAATATATCATCCGTTCTATCAAATGAGACTAAGAAAACGAGAATACAAGCATAACTATACAAAAATAGACTGCAAAGTCACTGTTTTGAACCAAAAACACGGTCAGTTTTTTTTCCCTCATTATGCACTGTGTGGTGCAGGATTTTTTTTATACTGCGCACACTGACTGCACAGACCCATTCTCTCACATCTAGGCCTACCAGCCTGTTTCCACTTGATTTGAGAGCGCTAGAATTTAGGCGTACTAGTACGATGAAAACCCTGGCGCGTAAGCCGTACTAGTATGGCCGAAACCCTCAAAGGGTTGATGCACCTCAAAGTGATTATTATTAATATAGTACTATGGCGTCAAGACTAATAACACACTCTTAATGATTTTAATGTGTTCCTGCATGCCAGCACAGGCACAAGTTGTGCAGTTTAACCCTTAAACTGTCCACACGTAGATATACGTTTGTACGCGTACTGCTCCGAACGTAGATCTACGTTTTATTTTTCATTCCTTCAAATTTAGTGCAATAGGCCTGAGTCGCCTAGACATGAGAGAATGGGTCTGCGCCCTCAGTGTGCGCAGTATTAAAAAAATCTGGGACCACTTAGTACCTTGTGGGAGAACTAGTTCAATTGAGCACCAGCTAGAGCAAATAATGTGGCAAACACCATGGATTCACTGATGTCATGTCGCATTAACACTCCCCTTATAAGAGGAAAGTAAAAATAAGTTCGATAAATACATGAGTGGCTGTGGGTGGGTGTGAGTTGGACCTGACTAGCTTGTGTACTAGGTCTGATGCTGTGCTCCTTCCTTCAGAGGATGTGACCTGACTAGGTGGGTCATTGGTCTAAGTTGGGGGGTGACATGGACTTGCCTTGCATGGGCCAGTAGGCCTTCTGCAGTGTTCCTTCTTTTATGTTATATATTCGGCAGGCTGGCTTTGGCTGTCTCTGGCTGTCTCTGTGTCTATATCTGTCTATATCTCTGTCTATATCGCTGTCTATATCTGTCTATATCTCTGTCTATATCTGTCTATATCTATCTGTCTTATATCTCTGTATCTGTCTATATCTCTGTCTATCTATATATATATCTGTAATATCTCGCTCTCTCTCACATGTACACATAAGTACAGTTATTATACATAGTGTAAATTACCTAGGATAACCCAAAATTTCAGGCAAAGTCCTATACAATGCTTGTAGAAATAAGACATAATACGCATGACTGGCAAGTAATACGCATTGGCATTGTCACTTCTGCATCGCGTATAATACCTGTTGGCTTACGAGCCGCACTCAGACTGAGACAAGCAGACGGAAAGACACACACACACACACAGGCAGACGGAAAGACACACACAAACACAGGCAGACGGAAAGACACACACACAGGCAGACGGAAAGACAGATAAGCAGAGCTAGACAGACAGACAGACAGATAGACACTGGAAACAAGGAGAGGGTTCCTGCTCCCATTCATCAATGTCATTGGGCTGTCAGTGTTATCTGACACTTGTCATAACACCATTCTTCAAGGAGTTTCATATACTCCAGGCACACACAGGCAGACAGAAAGACAGATAAGCAGAGCTAGACAGAGACACAGACAGATAGACAGATTGACAGATAGATAGACAGATAGACAGTGAAAACAAAGCGAGGGTTCCCTGCCCACATTCATTCATCAATGTCACTGGGCTGTCAGTGTTATCTGACACTTGTCATAACACCATTCGTCAAGGAGTTTCATATTATACTCCAGGCACACATAGGCAGGCAAACAAAGACAGATAAGCCGAGCTAGACAGATAGATAGAAACACAGATAGACAGATAGATAGACAGATAGATAGACAGATAGATAGACAGATAGATAGACAGACAGATAGATAGACAGACAGACAGATAGATAGACAGATAGATAGATAGACAGATAGACGTACAGACAGTGAAAACAAAGCTAGGGTTCCTTGCACACATTCATTCATCAATGTCACTGCCTTATCAGTAGTTATATGACAATTGTCATAACACCATTCTTCAAGGAGTTTCATATATACTCCAGGATGTCTAAAATATTGCTGGGACCTATAAATACTTTGTATATATTTATAGACAATAGTAAATGACCAAGGCAGGTGAAATTGTTCACCTGTTGGTGTCATTGTGACTATTTGAGTACTATTTCAGTACCTAATATTAGTGTTAGAACAAAGATTGGCTATGAAATCACAAGAACTATTATAAATTGTAATTACCAAAACATAAAAATTGTATAAATTAAAATAAAAACTAGAAAAAAAAATATATCGGCATTACTTCTGCAAGCGGCAGGACTTGTTGTTGCCGTCAGGTGAGCATCCAGCACCAACTTGTCGGGCTTATATCTCGGTAAGTATTGGCCCTAAATTTTTTTTTTTTAGCCTATCCTGTTTATAATAATGCGCTCTTCATTTTTAAAAAAAAAAACTATTTTTTTTTTTTTCAAAATATTCGGAGCAGTGCGCGAGTGAACGTAGATCTACGTGTGGACAGTTTAAGGGTTAAAGCAGTAAAGTTCAGTGACAAAGTGTAGCAATTAAGCAATAGAAAAAGGATGAAACAAAATAAACTCCTGACAGCATAAGCCGCTCTGCCTATCTTCTGCAAGGTATGTAAATGGTGTACATACACCATTTCATTTCTACATTACGGTTTTCTTATGAAAGAAGTGATCTAATGCAGTTAGCATTATAAACTCAGTTTTCCCTTATACTAACATGTCTGAAGGAAGAAAGAATGGGAAGACTTCTTCATAGCTGGAGCAAGAGTGCCCACGACCACCATCGTCCCCCGCCACCACATACGTACTGACAAATATTTTATTCATTTTAGAGTGTATATCAGGTTTTTGTTATTTATATTGTTTATTATGTCATATTAGATGAATTTTGATAGATAAATAAGCTGTAGAGTTGATAATAGTGTCATATTTTGTCATGCTTCCTGACAGCAGGACTTCCCCTGGAACGGATTAATTGGATTTACATTATTTCTTATGGGAAATATTGCTTCGACTTTAGGACTAGCCCCTGGAACGGATTAAGGACGAAACTCGGGGTTCCATTGTATTTATTATTTATTAGTACGTACGTACGTATTCTTATAATAATACTCTTGATTACCATTTTGAATTTTTATTCACACAAAAAATAGAAGATTTACTGTTAGGCAGACTACTGCATTATTGTAATAATTGTATAAATAATGTCAACCCATTCATGACTGCGTTATTGTACTGGCCAGTCGGACAGGTACTGTTTACTGTTGAACATTGCCAAAGAATATAACATTTCTGCTACTTTGAGCTCAATTTCAAGGTACTTTTC
Organism: Cherax destructor; assembly: GCA_009830355.1. NCBI lineage: Eukaryota > Metazoa > Arthropoda > Malacostraca > Decapoda > Parastacidae > Cherax > Cherax destructor. The sequence goes on from WNWK01052497.1 coordinate 4,672, forward strand.
GTAGTGAAACTAATCAAATTCATATTTATTTCTGTAATATATCTTCCATTCTATCAAATGAGACCAAAAAAACGAGAATACAACCATAAAAACCATACAAAAATATACCGCTAAGGGGCGGCTAACGGCCGAGAAGTGAACTCTGTTATTTATGGTCCAATTTCTTTCAATTTTGGTGTACGTTAAAAAGCATCTTTCCATCATACATTGCCCAAGTTTCAATAAGATAGTCCAACAAACAACTGAGATCTAATTCCCTAGATCAAGAGCAAGAGTCCCTCACCAGCGTCAAGGAACCTCCCTTGAGGCCCGCTCACATCTAGAAATTGCGCTTGCATCTGGAAGCAAAAAATTGACCGAGCGACTGCTCATATCTTGAAAACCTCGCACGTTGGGGCACTCTTAAGCCGAGGTTCCACTGTACTACACAGGTAATGTATTCTATCATGAATGACCAAGATTAGCCAAATACGTACTTCTTGCCATCAACACTGCGAATCCATGGCTGATCCACAGCTTCTTCTCTCTGCTCACGGCTAAACTCTGAGCCAGACCCAAATCTAGAAACAAAGAAATATAACCATTTTAAATAAGTTAAAACAGTAAACAAAAGAAAAAGTTAATTTTTTTTATAGGTACCAAATCAAAGAGCTCAAGCAATGAAGCATGAGCAAGAGGTAAAAAATACATTACCTACAAACCATGGTATGGGTGGGGATTGAACTCGCAACGAGTTGTAAAACTTGTATTTGTGGTCACAGTGGGAACTATCCTAACCTCCTTATGGTGTACAGTAGACCGTCATTTACACAAGTTTATTTGGCACAATTCAGTTATAGCACAACTGAAGAATTGTGGCACAATTTTATACAACACTTTGTAAAATTAATTTAACACAGTTCAGTTTGTGGGAGGAGAAAAATTTCTCTTTTCCTCAAGCGGCTGCTTTGTTGTGGATCAGCGGAGGAGACCTCCCGCCATCTCCTGCCACCCCTGACACCACCATCCCAGCATTCGTTCATACGTGTCCAGTTCCACTTCTCTCCTACAAGCTAGCTGTGTTTGTGAATTGTGTTTTGATCTTTTAATTACCACATCTTGTATCTGCCAAACAATCATGACACCCAGTAGGCATACCAGTGTTGCTCAAAGTGGCAAGAAAAGGTATAAGCATTTAAGTCTTAGAATTAACAAAGAAAACAGAGATATTAGATAAGAGATAACCTGTGGCCGTAATGATGCAAGTCACTTTGTGCACGTAAAATGAGGTAAACATGAGTTTGTGTGACTGAATGACTTACTGACTAGACTGACTGAATGAATGACTAAGTTAGACTTTTTCACTGAAGAGGACCCTGAAACGGTGTCTAGAGCAGCTGATGCCTTACAGTCAATTGTATAATGTACTGCAGGGTAAAACAGAACAGGAATCCATTACAAAATTTATGCACACTCCAGTACAACCATCGACTTCAGTACCAGAACCTCTACCATCCACCTCAGCCCAGTTGGGCCACAGCATAACTCTCCACAATCATCCACAAACACCAGCACCCACAATTTAAGAAATACTATTATTTCTGTTGCATTTGTAATCTTAAGCAGTAAAAACATAATACATCATGAAAATGAACTACAATTGCATATTCACTTTTATTTTTGTAAGATGTGGAGGCCTAAAAAAAAGTTGTTTGACTTTTTTGGGGCTCCCAGGAATGTAACCCTATTTTTCCCATAAGTTCTTCAGTTCATCTAACAGTTTTACCTAACACAGCGTTTTCAGGAACGTAACTACCGTCTTAAATGACGGTCTAATGTATATACCTAGTTGGATGAATCTTATTGTAGCCAGCTGACCCAATGGCTTAAGCGTTGGCCTGGAGTTTTACGACTCACTTGCCACGAGTTCAATCCCCACCAGTACCGTGGTTTGTTTGCAACCATGTTATGATTTCAAAAGTCCAAATACATCACTTGACAGATAATGAACACAACCACTGAAAACTCTAGTTTAATATTAGTCTTCTTAACCCTTTCAGGGTCCGTGCCGTAGTTCTATGGCTTTGAGTTGAGGGAACAAACCATAGTTCTACGCCATGAGCTCAGCTCACTCAGATAAGCTGTGAGCGGTAAATTTGGGCCTAGATATGAGAGAATACATCTATGTGGTAAGTGTGCACCACATAAAACAAATCCTGCAGCACACAGTGCATAATGAGAGAAAAAAAAACCGAGACCGTAATTTTCGATTAAAACAGTGACTTTGCAGAGTTTTTTCATATACAGTGGTCCCTTGTGTTTCGGTGATTCCGAATATTGGTGATTTCGTGTTTCGAGCACTTTTTTTGGTCAATGTTTCCCTCGTGTATCGGTCCGTACCAGACCTGTCCGCCTGCCTGCGCTTGCACGCCTCGCCATGCAGGACGCCAGTCCAGCATTGTTTACCATTGTTTACCATTGTGTTTATTGGTGGTTTAGTGATTGTCACTGTGAAATAAGTCACCATGGATCCAAAGAAGCTTCCTAGTGGCACCCCTGTGGTAAAGAAAGTGAGGAACACCATTAAAGTGAAGAAGGAGATTGTAGAAAAATATGAGTGGCATACGTGTGAGTGAGCTTGCCAGGATGTACAACAAAAACACATCTACTATCACCTCTATCCTGGCAAAGAGAAAAGAAATCAAGGAAGCTAATATTGCAAAAGGTGTTGATATGTTAACGAAAAATAGATCGAAAACAGTGGATGAGGTTGAGAAGTTGTTGGGGGTGTGGATCAATGAAAAACAGATAGCGGGTGATAGTATTTCCACGGCGATAATTTATGAAAAGGCAAGGCAGCTGCACGCAGATCTTGTCAAGACAATGACTGCAACCAGTGGTGATGTGAGTGATTTTAAAGCCAGCAAAGGCTGGTTTGAGAGATTTAAGAAACATAGTGGCATACACAGTGTTGTGAGGCATGGTGAGGCAGCCAGCTCAGACAAACGTGCAGCTGAAAAATTTGTGCAGGAATTCAAGGGGTTCGTAGACACTGAAAAATTCGAACCCGAACAAGTGTTTAATTGTGATGAAACACCCCTGTTTTGGAAGAAAATGCCAAACAGGACCTTCATTACTCAGGAGGAAAAGGCACTGAGAGGACACAAGCCTATGAAAGACAGGCTAACTCTCATGTTGTGTGCTAATGCCAGTGGTGATTTGAAAGTGAAGCCTTTACTGGTGTATCACTCAGAAAATCTCAGAGCCTTCAAGAAACACAATGTTAACACGAATAATTTGTGTGTGTATTGGAAGGCTAACAGCAAGGCATTAGTCACTAAGGACATTTTCGTGGAATGGTTCACTGGAGTGTTTGGCCTTAGTGTGAAGAAATACCTCCTGGAAAAGAAATTGGGACTCAAGTTACCTAGGTTACTTCAGTGGCACCCAAGCTCTGTAATTTTTTCTCCAGCCAGAGCCATCAACGCTTCTATGATGGCCTAATTACAAGTACTACTGCACTAACGCACGTAGAACCCAGAATGACTCAAGAATATCAACAGTAAGACCATCAACTTGAAAAATTGTCGATCCAAGTGGAGAGTGCCATTTAAACCCAAAACACAGCCTGTTGCCAAACGAACACGTACCCCAAGCCCTAAGCAACTATAGCTTCTCTGTCATAACTACAACAACCCCTGTACTACTGTGAGACCTAATAACAGAAGAAGCAACAAAAAGAACAGCAAGAAATTACCAAGAACTCAACTATTTCACATGACTACCCAGCAGGACGCTGGCGATTCATCCACCCCCCTCCACCACCACCCCAGGCGACATGTCAACAACAACAATGGCTGACTCTCCCTCAACCAGCATCCAAGGCGACAGGACAGCAACAACACCAATCAGGACTGAATCTCCCTCAAACCACACTGCCTTCAGAGGATTTGATCCATTTGAAACGATCTCAGGTATGACAAATGATCCTGTCACTCTTAAGTCATACATCACCACCCTAACTGAGGAGAACATGAATCTTTATTCAACACTATCTAAGCATGAAACAAAGTTAGCCTACCTTGAAAGCAAGATCCATAGCTTTGAGCAGAAGTTTACATCAGCTGGAATGGCTGATTTTGGAAAGACCCTCCAATCAGTCATAGCCAGCCATACAGAGCAAATAACATCCCTAAACACGAAGATTGAAGATGCGGTCATAGACTGGAAGAACAATATGCACACCCAGTTGAACGAATATTTTACTAACCAAGAAGATAAAACTGAGCAAGATAAGTTATCTAATTCGGTAATAATTAGCGGTTCACTCTTTCCAAGTGACATAAACCATACCAACTGCAAAGTTGCTACTCTTCAGACCATAAAAGACCACTTAAATGTAATAGTACCAGCATCAGAGATAACAGAATCACGATTCCTTAGCAACCAAGGTAGAAAACAGAGTGTTATGCTTAGATTTCACACGAAAGACAGAAAAAACGATCTAATAATTTCATCAATAAGAGCAAAAAAAGATGTTTATGTAAATGAGTGTCTCACAAAAAAACGTCAGAACCTACTATACAGAGTAAGAAAACTTAAACGTGAGAATAACGACAAAATCCACCAGTGCTTCACACGGGATGGGAAAATCCTAGTAAGGAAAACAAATGTAGGCCGTGTTTACTATATCACGAATGAAAATGAACTGTCCAACTTCCTTCGAGATGCAAATCTTACAGAGACTGACCAACCTGACTATTCAAGTCAATGTAATGTATGAATGAACGAATGAATGAATGTAAAACCTGTTATGAATAATACTTACTTTTGCTAATTATTCCCCCAACACTTACTTTTACTCATTGCCCATACTATCTACCAAAAATTCTTACAATTTAGTTTAAGTTAATTTTAAGTCTGCTCAAAATGCCCTGCATACTAGGGGCTTTTGGCATGTACACCATGTCCTCAATAACCAAATGTAATTCTTTGTATCATGTCCAATAAAAATATTATTATTATATTATATTATTATTATTTACTTAAATTTGATCAAAACTACTTTAATATTAGTCAATACTATTTTTTCTATTAGTTCAATAGCTCTTTGCATTCATTGACCTCTTATTGCCTTTCATAAATAAAAGAAAGTTTCAACCAGTGCAATATTGAATCAAAATTTTTTTTTTCCATATCAATTTAATACTAGTCATTGAAGTTATTCTAACCATTCATTAGACGTTAAATTAGTATATCATTAACATTATTCAAATATCCATATCACTGTGAAAAATTCCTGTAAACACTTGCTCATAATTGTATTAATCCATTAGCAAGTAAGACTTTAATCTAGAACCATATCATTAAGTTTAGCATAATCCATTGTTCTCAAGTCTAGTTATAGAATCACACTAAATCCTATGATTACAGGCACATTGATCCTGATATCAACCTATTATTAAATGGCTACATGATTCCAACAGCAACTGTAACTATTACACAGCAGATCAGAAGCAAAGACATTACTCAGAGCCAACAATAACTTAACTATCTTCAATTACAATGTTAGATCTTTGAGCAAACATTATGATGACCACCTCACAGCACTACTCCAATCCCTACAGACCAATATGTCAATCATCACACTCCGCTGAGACCTGGCTAAAGCCTGATACTACTGAGTGTCTATGCCATCCCAGGTTACACAGCCATTCACAACTGTAGGATGAACCAGCGAGGTGGAACAGCAATATATTACGTATACAGATCAACTTGAATGTAAATCAAAAGCTCTTGCACAAAGGGATGAACATGGGCATATTAGCTTCAATTTAACCCCATGACTGTTTCGGACGTATATTTACGTCTTGGACAATATTTGGACGTATTTATGCGCTAAATTCTAGCGACACCAAATCAAACTTGGAGGAGAAAGCTGGTAGGCCCACATGTGAGAGAATGGGTCTGTGGTCAGTGTGCGCAGTATAAAATCGGGCAGCCACTGGTGCATTGTGAGACACCATTTCAGTAGTCCTTGTTCAGCATGCCTAGCGGTAAGAATTATTTGACTCCTTGGCTCATCTGGGACATTTCTCTTCCTCAATGATAGTTCTAACACAGATGGAAGTGTCTCTGAAGATAAATTTCATGGTTTTGAGGAGTTTGTGACCGAAAGTAATGCCCAGGATACCAGAAGGAAGGAAGGAAGGAAGGAAAGAAGAGATGAGAGGAAGGAAGGAAAGAGGAAGGAGAAAGGAAGAAAGAAAAGAAGAGATGAGAGGAAGGAAGGAAAGAAGGAAGGAGAAAAGGAAGGAAGGAAGGAATTAAGAAAGAAAGAAAGAGAGAAAGGAAGGAAGGAAGGAATTAAGAAAGAAGAGAGAAAGGAAGGAAGGAAGAGATGAGAGGAAGGAAGGAACAAAAGAAGTAAGAAAGGAAGGAAGAAATAAAGGAAGGAATGAAGGGAGAAAGGAAGGCAGGAAGGAAGAGATGAGAGGAAGGAAGGAAGGAAGGAAATATGTAAGATAGGAAGGAAATATGTAAGATAGGAAGTCATAAAGAAAGGAAGGAATGAAGGAAGAAAGGAAGCTAGGAAGGTAGGTATAAAGGAAAGGAAGGAGGTTGTGGGGAAGAAGACATGGGTCCCCTTTTGTGTTGACAGGTTGACAGCCAGTGTGGGGGTGGTGAGTAATGGTATAATATGTCATTTTGACAGCTGCCTTACCCTGACTCAGCAAATTTAGATGTCCACACACACACACACATATCTTGGAGCTTTGAAGTGCTAATTGCAGTTGATGGAAAGTGTCCAGTCATTATATATGTGTATATATATTATAGAACAATAGTAATAAACAATTTTTTTTATTGTTAGTTGGTGTAAACAAGTTTTGTAAACAATATAATGATACTAATGTTTGTGAATTATTGTGTTGCATACAACGAGTGTATATATATAGTCTCACAGGCCACATAAGTAACGTAAAAAAATAAAATAGTAAAAAAAACAAGAAACCTACGAAAGGAAGTAAACCAAAGTTTACCGGGTGAGCGGCATTCACCACTGTTGCCATACCCAGCTCATTTTTTGCCAACTTTACCGCTCTATATCTCGGTAAGTACTGATCGCAAATTTTTGGGGGATTTAAACAATCAGAAAAATAATTTTAACATTTTGATAAGAAAAAATAATTTTTTTTCGAATATTTTGCGACATGAGATGACAGTTTCAGAAAGGGTCTCGACAGTCAAAGGGTTAATTACAATGTTAGATCTTTGAGCAAACATTACGATGACCTCACAGCACTACTCAAATCCCTGCAGAACAGTATGTCAATCATCACACTGAGACCTGGCTAAAGCCTGGTAGTACTACGGATGTCTATGCCATTCCAGGTTACAGAGCCATTCACAACTGTAGGACAGATCAGCGAGGGTGGAATAGCTATATATATTACTCGATCAACTTGAATGTATCAATAACTCTTGCACAAGGGATGAACATGGAGAATAT
>WNWK01052498.1:0-12163 GCA_009830355.1 Cherax destructor
AGAAAAGGCTCAGAAGAGGTGTTATGTCTGTGCACATACAAAAGACGCCCACAGCAACGCAAAGACACTCGTTTATGTGTGTGGAATGTGAAACACCATTGTGCATGGAACCATGTTTCAGAGACTTCCACAGGCTGCAGAACTTCTAGAAACATCTGCAGTGACTCAATATGTGTATATATATGATTGAACAATAGTTATAAACATAATTGTACATTGTACATTGTTGTAAATATGTTTTGTAAACAAACTAGTGATAACAAACTTTGTGGCATTATTTTATAAGAAATAGCGAGTGAATATTTGAAAAACAGCACTTATATTGGTCTCACAGTCCATAAAAGTTATTTGAAAAAAAAAAAATTAAATTTCATAAGAAAATAACTTCAAAAAATAAAAAAAAAACGATTACCGGCCAACCGGAAGTCGCCGATGTTGCCATCACCGGATCATTTTGGGTCAACTTGAATCCTCCATATCTCCGTTAGTATTGATCGCAAAACTTTTTTGTTTAGCTATTTAGATTCAGAAAAACTATCATTTCATAAGAAAAATAATTTTTTTTTTCCGAATATTTTTCGACCCCAGGAACACTTTCCTCAGAAGGCCTGTCGACCCCCAAAGGGTTAATGCTACACTTTATCGCTGGCTGGTTCTATAGCCTTTATCGACTCCACTTTGATACTTTGCTATGATTTCTTTCTTTAATTCTATGGTGTTCCTCACTTTCTTTACCAAAGGACTGACACTAGGAGCTTTCTTTGGGCACATGGTGGCTTATTTAGCAGTCACACAATAATCAAGGGCCAAAAACAATGGATTGTTAAGAAATGTTTTGTATGAACTTGCAGGATAATGTTCACTCAACCAGAAACAATGCAACACTGCCTGAGAATGTGCGTGGGAGGCGGGCTTTGTATGTGCGCTGGGCACTGGACAGGTTCCGTACCATGACAACGGAGCCAATCACCGAAAATGGAGGTAATATTTCCACGAAAAGTGCCCGAAAACTGAAATCACCAAAACGGAGATATACGAAAACAGAGGGTTGACTGTACAGTGGACCCCCGAGTTTCGGTCACCTCGGAAATCGTACAATTATGTAAGTGTAATATTGTAAGTGCTTTTGTAAGTGTATTTTTGGGGGTCTGAAATGGACTAACCTACTTGACATTATTCTTTAAGGGAGTAAATTCGTTCGGTAATGGCGCTTGAGCAGCCTTCTGGAATGAATTATGACCGAAACTTGGGGGTCCACTGTACTTGATGGTCTTCCTTTATTTTGTATGCTGTGATTTTTCTGAGCTCTTCATTCTTTCCATATTTTAAAAATTGGAATTTCTCACCACTGAACAGTGTTCTTTTCTTTGCCCACTGGAAGATTTCAACACCATCCGTAATCTTTTTGTTTTCTGAGGCGACTTTCATGCTTATTTTGGTATTGTCTGCAAAGGATACAAAACTGTTGCTAGAGTTCTTTCTGTGTCTGCTAATGAGGATGAAAATCAGTCAAGGTACCTTGAGGTACTCACTTTTTTACTTTATCTACAGTAGATTTTGTTCTGTTTATCGTTTAGTTTTGTATCTTTTGATAGAAATCTGAATATCCATTTCCTACTTTTCCTGTTAAAACTATTGACTTCATTTTATGTTTTATCACTCCGAGGTCACATTTGTAAAATGCCTTTGCAAAATAAGTGTACACCACCTTCCTTGCTATTCAAAACAAAGGCTAACCTTGCGGTGAAGTTAAACTATAATATTATGGTAGATTTAATAAAATCAAATACAGTGGACCCCAGCTAATGAAAAACTTCATTCCAGAAGCCTGCTCAAGTACAGTGGTCCCTCTGTTTTCGTGCATCTCCAAACTCGAACATTTATGTAAGTGTATTTTCATAAGTGCTGTTGCAAGTGTATTTTGGGGGTCTGAAATAGACTAACCTACGTGACATTATTTCTTAAGGAAGTAAATTCGTTCGGTAATGGCACTTGAGCAGCATTCTGGAACGAATTTTCGGCGAAAACCAAGGGACCACTGTACCATTACCGAACGAATTTACTTCCTTAAGAAATAATGTCATGTAGGTTAGTCTATTTCAGACCCCCAAAAATACACTTCCACAAGCACTGTACAGTGGTACCTCGACTTACGAGCAGGTCCTAACTCGAACAATTATGTAAGTGTATTTCTGCAAGTGCTTTTGTAAGTGTAATTTTGGGGGACTGAAACAGATTAATCTAATTTACATTTTTCCTTATGGGAACAAATTTGTTTGGTATCGGCACTCAAACAGCCTTCTGAAAAGAATTAAGCTCGTAACTCGACGTACCACTGTACAATAATAGTTTCCACAATGTTGTGAGAGTTCCCTAAAACCAAATCAAGCATCTGATTAACATTTAAGAGCTTTTGTACCTGATGGTAGACAAGGGAGAAAAAGGTGCACTGAAAAAAAGTGATAGACTAACGGGTTGAAATTATCAAGGAATCTATTACAGTGGACCCCCAGTTAACGAACACCCCGGAAATTGTATAATTACAGTGGACCCTCGAGTTTCGTAAAAACTTCGCTCCTGAAGTCTGCTCAAGCGCCATTACCAAACGAATTTACTCCCTTAAGAAAAAATGTCACGTAGGTTAGTCTATTTCAGACTCCCAAAATACACTTCCACAAGCACTGACAATATTATACTTACATAATTGTACGATTTCGGGTTCTGAAACTCGGGGTCCACTGTATGTAAGTATAATATTGTAAGTGCTTGAAAGTGTATTTTGAGGGTCTGAAATAGACTAACGCGTGACATTATTTCTTAAGGAGTAAATCGTTCGTAATGGCACTTGAGTAGGCTCCTGGAATTAATTTTTTTGTTAACCGAGGGTCCACTGTACTGGATAGTAAGAGATTTACCAACTAGTTGCTATTCCAGTACAATAGTTCATGAAACCTTAACACAGAAAATAGTTTACTGTGTAAAATACTTGTACACATAAATAACAAAAAAGGCACAATACCGTGACTGGAACAATACACACACAACCCGCACATATAAAAAGAGAGGAGCTTACAACGATGTTTCGGTCCGACTTGTACACATACTAACATCCACAATTTTTGTTTTTTCAACAAGTCGGCCGTCTCCCACCGAGGCAGGGTGACCCAAAAAGAAAGAAAATCCCCAAAAAGAAAATACTTTCATCATCATTCAACACTTTCACCTCACTCATACATAATCACTGTCTTTGCAGAGGTGCTCAGATATGACAGCTGAGAATAAGTCTCTCCCAACTGTCACTATCCCAGACCCCTCCTTTAAAGTGCAGGCATTGTACTTCCCATTTCCAGGACTCAAGTCCAACTAAATCAATTAACTGGTTTTTCTGAATCCCTTCACAAAATATTACCCTGCTCACACTCCAACAGCTCGTCAGGTCCCAAAAACCATTCGTCTCCATTCACTCCTATCTAACACGCTCACACATGCTTGCTGGAAGTCCAAGCCCCTCGCCCATAAAGCCTCCTTTACCCCCTCCCCCCAACCTTTTCGAGGACGACCCCTACCCCGCCTTCCTTCCCCTACAGATTTATACGCTCTCCAAGCCATCCTACTTTGATCCATTCTCTCTAAATGACCAAACCACCTCAACAACCCCTCTTCAGCCCTCTGACAAATACTTTTAGTAACTCCAATATAAAAATATAGTATATCACACTAATAAGCACAGGATAAAAAAAATATGTATAAAACCTCAATTTAACAGACCTCAATTTGTTGGATTTCAGAAAAGACAAAATGTGATGGGTAAATTATTACTGCTACTTCACAGAGTGGCAATTAAACAATGACTCATTTTGCTTTTGCCAGTGCACATTCAGTAGTAGTCATTTGCTCTCCATTTACCCTTGATTTACAGTGTTTATATTGTAATAAAAGATAATCTTAATTTCTACAAAATATGGTTTACAATCCCCTGGTTTTATAAATAACTGGTTTTATAATACATTCTGATTAAGCATGGTCTCTAAAGACATTGTTGGGTGTCAAGAAAAAGCACATAATCTGTTAAAGAAGCCAGCAGAGCAGGTGAAGCATTTTGACAATAAAGATGCCCAACTGTTGTATGTGTGTCTTACTCAACTACATAAAGTATACTATTTAGGCACAGATGGATATCATATTTATACTCTACAGACAATCACAAAAGTGTTCAATATTTTAAAACATAATGCAAATCATACAACAATGAAATGGTAGTAAAATGAATTCCATGGTAGTTAAAATACAAGTAGGCACAATGATTGTATAATGAATTATTAAAATCTGTTAGTTCATACAATGCTAAAAAAGTAAGCTACAAGATACAGGTTGCCCTGCGGATTTGCTTTAGGCGAAATCACTGTAATGTGATGTTCTATTTCCATCAATAATTCTGTGTATGAGGCATACTTCTGATTCACAAAGCTCACTGAAGATTTAACCCTTTGACTGTCGCAACCCCAAATCCTGAAGTGTCTCTCTGTCGCAAAATATTAAAAAAAAAAAAAAAAATCCTGATTGTTTTAAGCACCCAAAAAAAAATTTGCGATTGGTACTTACCGAGATATAGAGGTGTAAAGTTGGCAGAAAATGAGCCGCATATGGCAAATGCCATACACGGTGAGTGGCGAATGCCGCTCACCCGGTAAAATTATATTTACTCCCATTCAAAGGTTTCTTGTATTTTCCAATATTATTTTTTTCAAGTAACTTATGTGGCATGTGAGATCAAAGTAAGGTGCAATGTACATACATATACACTCGTTGTATGCAACACAATAACCACACAAACATTATCATTATATTGTTTACAAAACTTGTTTACACAAACAAACAAACAAAAAATTATTACTATTGTTCTTATTGTTCTTTAGATATACATTTTTCATGCCATTACCAACAATTTATCTCCTTAGAAATGTTGAAATAGACTAGTCCTTTAGGCCCAAATTACCTACAAGCATTTAAATAAACTTCCATAAGGTGAGTTGGACCATCTAAACGGCACTGTATTACAAATGTAGTCACTGGACCTTTCAGAATCTGCAGCTTGTGGAATTCTTTGAAACACGGGTTTATGCACAGTGGTATTTTACACTCCTCGCACAAAACGAGTGTCTGCGTTTTTGTGGGCGTTTTGTGGTATGTGCACAGACATAACACTTCTTCTGACCAGGCCTCAGACGAGAGGGTAAGTGTTGATAATTTCGTGGGTGCTGGTTTATTGCAGGTGTTGTTGCTTGGTACTTGAATATTATTTGTCTGATAACTGACAAACAAAATTCACCATATTTCGGTTTGTTGTTGGTCTTCAACTTATACATATTATAAGCATTCAGCATGGAAATGTCAAGAAGATGGGAAAGAGTTTTATGTACCACTTATAACTCTTGTGAACACAATCAGCAAACCCAATCTGCATGACACATCTGACCACTAAGTGCATATTGAGGTTGTAGTTCATCACAGCTGTAGGTTTTAGAATGGGTTCATTGGTCTCTCTATTCTGCCTGCCACTGTCTGCCATTTTGTTTCGGTGAACTAATGTCAACAATGTGACATCACATTTGTCATGCTACCGAAATGCCATGATGTCATTGGTAGCAAACGCCTGCACCTTACCTCTATGAGTGCCTGCGTCGAACCTAGGCATATGCTTATGATTTTCAGCATTGCCACACACATCTGCCATGTTCACTCGCAAGAAATCAATGAGTATGGGGCTTGTGTACCAGTTATCAGTAGTATATAATATATGCCCCTTACCAAGATATGGTTCTATCATTGTTCTAACCACATCACCAGAGATACCCAATAACTTCCTGGTACAGTGGACCCCCGAGTAACGAGTACCCCATAAATCATACAATTATGTAAGTATAATATTGTAAGTGCTTTTGTAAGTGTATTTTTGGGGGTCTGAAATAGACTAACCTACTTGACATTATTTCTTAAGGGAGTACATTCGTTCGGTAATGGCACTTGAGCAGGCTTCTGGAATGAATTTTGCTCGTTACTCAGGGGTCCACTGTATCTTGCAATGTATTACTGCCAGTGTACACAATTATATCCAAAACCAGACCACTTTTGCAATCACACAATACAAATAACTTTATACCAAAGCGTTTCCTCTTGCTTAGTATACTATACTGTTTGAACGACAGTCTGCCTTTGAACAAAATCAGACTCATCAATAACAAGCTTCCTGAAGGGATAAAAATACATGCAGCACTTTTGTTTCAGGTACATAAACACATTCCTGAACTTATATAACCTGTTGTTTCTGTCAGGCCTTGTTTTGTCTGAGAAGTGTAGCATACGTAACAGTAGCAGAAATCAATTCACTGGTATAATGTCACTGAAAGATGGAGTTGAAATCAGGCGGTCTGTCGACCAGTATGTGGTGATAGTGTGCTTATACACATGTGGCATAAGCATTATTGTGGCAAAGAACAGATACATCTCTGCCACAGTTGTGTCCTTCCACTTGTGTAGACGTGATCTTGGTGAAACAACTGTGTTTGCCATGGTGTATTCAAAATGTGTGTTACTTTGCCTGACAATAATGTCCATCAGGGGTTCATCAAAGAATAACTGAAAGCATTCCAGTTCAGTGGCACTGTTCCCAAGTGTACACAATGGCCATATCCCACTTTGTGTTTCATCAAAGTGATGGGATTGGGAACAAAATTGGCACCTTGCTGCCAATCCCAGATGCGGTCTGCTGGTGGGTACTGGATATTGACAGGTGGTTGTGGAGGTTGTGGTTGTGCAGGTTGTGGGAATGTGGGGGTGGTTGAGGGTGGGCTTTGTTGTGGCTGTGCTGAGTTAGCAGCGTGGGTACCAGTGTGGCCCGCTCCTAGTGCCACATGACGCATGCCACCGCCAACATCACCACCACCTGCTGCCCCACGCACATTAGCCATCTCCATTGTCACAATATCATCATCTTCACTATCAGTTCCTGTTGTAGGGCCATAGGATATACTCCGAGATTTACTTCTTCCCCTTGGAATGGCATATGGCACACTACCAGAGCGCATGCTACATTGTACATACTGCTGCTTCACTGGAGAATATTCCCCTCACTGTAGCAACTATAACTGCTTTCAATAGCTTGGAAATCACTATCATTTTCATTGCTCACATCTGAATCCTGTACACGGGGAAATAGTTTCCTCTCTCGCCCTGGTACAGGTGAACGTGAATGAGATGGCCCAGCACCAGAGGTGGAAGGTTGTGGGTCGTCTGGGTTTTCATCACTAATTACGTTATCCTGGGCACTGCTTTCGGTCACACCCTCCTCAAAACCAAGGAATTCACTTTCACTGGCACTTCCATCAGTATTAGAACTATCACTTGGGAAGATAAGACCTCCAATTCACCGGGGAGTAAGGTACTTCTTACCACGAGGCATGGTGAACAAGGACTACTGAAATGGTGTTCCCACAATGCACCACTGAGTCCCCAATTTTTTTCATGCTGCACACACCCATCACGCAGACCCATTCTCTCACATGTGGGCCTACCAGCTTTCTCCTGCTTGATTTGAAGCTGCTAGAATTTTGGTGTATTAATACGTCAAAAACATTGGCTTGTAAGGTGTATATATACGACCGAAACAGTCAAAGGGTTAAGGAACATGTAAGCAAAGAAGCACTGAAAAAATTATAAATGATAAAGGTAGCAGACAGTATAAAATACCTAAAATTAATAAAGTTTGAAATGTTGCCAACAACCTGTGTTCAGGCTACTGCCTAAAGTTTTTGAAGGAATAGGAAAGTGAAACCAACATGATACTAGGGTGAGTAAGCAATCTGCAACACCCATTGATTCATTACCTTTGTAACTTGTGAGTTCATTACCTTTGTAACTTGTGAGTTCATTACCTTTGTAACTTGTGAGTTCATTACCTTTGTAACTTGTGAGTTCATTACCTTTGTAACTTGTGAGTTCATTACCTTTGTAACTTGTGAGTTCATTACCTTTGTAACTTGTGAGTTCATTACCTTTGTAACTTGTGAGTTCATTACCTTTGTAACTTGTGAGTTCATTACCTTTGTAACTTGTAGTTCATTACCTTTGTAACTTGTGAGTTCATTACCTTTGTAACTTGTGAGTTCATTACCTTTGTAACTTGTGAGTTCATTACCTTTGTAACTTGGAGTTCATTACCTTTGTAACTTGTGAGTTCATTACCTTTGTAACTTGTGAGTTCATTACCTTTGTAACTTGGAGTTCATTACCTTTGTAACTTGTGAGTTCATTACCTTTGTAACTTGCGAGTTCATTACCTTTGTAACTTGCGAGTTCATTACCTTTGTAACTTGCGAGTTCATTACCTTTGTAACTTGCGAGTTCATTACCTTTGTAACTTGCGAGTTCATTACCTTTGTAACTTGCGAGTTCATTACCTTTGTAACTTCGAGTTCATTACCTTTGTAACTTGCGAGTTCATTACCTTTGTAACTTGCGAGTTCATTACCTTTGTAACTTGCGAGTTCATTACCTTTGTAACTTGCGAGTTCATTACCTTTGTAACTTGCGAGTTCATTACCTTTGTAACTTGTGAGTTCATTACCTTTGTAACTTGTGAGTTCATTACCTTTGTAACTTGTGAGTTCATTACCTTTGTAACTTGTGAGTTCATTACCTTTGTAACTTGTGAGTTCATTACCTTTGTAACTTGTGAGTTCATTACCTTGTAACTTGAGTTCATTACCTTTGTAACTTGTGAGTTCATTACCTTTGTAACTTGAGTTCTTACCTTGTAACTTGCTCAGCTATCAAAACTTTGGGGTCCAGTCCCTGGACCCATTATGTACCTCTGTAATCTTTTGACTACCGCCCACAGGATGGGTATGGGGTGCATAATAAAGATATCAAACTAAACAACTCATGCAATACAGTTACCGTGTAAAGGAATAGAATTATCTAGTTATATCAAAGCAAGTTGCGATATCAACAAATACTAAGCTAATGTTAAAGAACACCCAGCTGGTGAAGCTGCAGAAATGAAGCAGAATGACTTTAGTAAAGTAAAGTAAAGTAAAGTAAATTTTATTTCATAGCAGATTACATAGGTATTGGTAGTTACAATATAAACTGAGTGCAAGAAGAGCCACTGACATGCCATGGCACTACAAGTACAATAGGCAATATGCAATTGAAGATTTGTTGAATAAGTAAGTATATTCAGCTACAGGTACACATAAATACAGTTCCATAAATAGTCATACATAGCAGAATATGTGCAGATTACCCAGGATAACCCCCAAAAAAATGTCAAAGTGACTTATTTCCACTGGGGTCCTTGATACTTGTGTCCCAGGCTTTATTAATATTGTAACACTACGTATAGTTAAATATATAACAATAATCAATGTCTGATTTACATTACAAAACATGTTCATGTGTTTTAATTAGCATGCCCAATGAGATGCATGTTAGAGAATATCTTTGAACACTGAGTGCTTAACCTGTATGTAGACATAATCTGCAAGAATTGTAATAATCATTTCCTGTACACTATTATCAATGTTACAAAAGTAGTCAATGTGCAATTGTGAACTTGTTGCACATGAAATCTTAGTTCAAAACTTAATTTGTAACAAATGAATTTATAATGTAGTATGCATATGATATGTTTGTTGTATTATTATAGCTATTTTATTATTTTTTGTGTGATTTCCAAAATGAAATATACCAGCATTTGTGTCAATACTAAACACACTGTTTGGACCTGTATTACCTACAAAATTTATAGTAGAATGTAAACTTGATCTCACACACACACACATGTAGGCAGACATACAGTCAAACACTGTAACTTACTGTACATTATTTCCACTGGGGATAGCATCATACAATGTAGGTTTGAATTAATATTTGTATCAAATGTAAACTCACATTTATAAAACCAAAATCATAATGTAACTTGCATACTTATAAATAAGTTAATATTGAGTTCTGAGGGTTAAGTTTTTCATTAATGTAAATTCCCCAATATTAATTGGGCATATGAGGAAAAACTTTTTTGTAAATGCAACTTAATCTAAGCTAGAATTTACCTCTAGGTAATTCTTATCTCTCTTATATAGATAAGAGAGATAAGATTTTATTAGGATTTTTAACCCGAAGGGTTAGCCACCAAGGATAACCCAAGAAAGTCAGTGTGCCATCGAGGACTGTCTTATTTCCAATGTGGCCCTTTAATCTTGTCCCCCAGGATGCGACCCACAACAGTCAACTAACACTCGGGTACCTACTTATTGCTAGGTGAACAGGGGCAGCAGGTGTAAGGAAACATGCCCAAAACCCTTCACTTGTGCCGGGGATCAAACCACTGACACTCAGTGTGAGGCGAGTACGTTGCCAACCGAGCAGCTCATAAATTACAGCTATGATCAAAACCGTGACCCTAAACTAAATAAAAACCAGCATCATCGGTGTTACATTTACCTTGATAGTATCTAGAGGATGTCCAGCAGCCACCAGGCACATCCTCCAAACCCCTGCTAAGAAGTCCTTGGCTGGGCTGACGGCAGGCATCCTAACCTGGCTAGGCAGATTCACCTAGAATGAACCCCTCACTAATAAACCTGGCTAGATAAGACACTACTAGGTATCTTTACCTAGCTAGCTAGACACAGCTGATCCTCTCACAACAACTCTCCCGGCTCTACCGTGTTACCAGGTCCCCGCAGCAGCCGACTCCTCTTATATAACCTTAGCGACTATTATAAATCATCCTTACAAGGTGGTGCCACGAGGCTAGCCAAGAGCTCTTGATCAAAGGAATTGGAGCTTAGATTCTTGTAATAAAAGGTTCATGCACGGGGTACAGGTTATATGCTGGCTGCTCGCCAGCTTGGCAACACAATATACAGTTGGTCCCTACAATACACGATGATAATAAAATAATAATATTATAATTAATAATAATAATAATAATAATAATAATAATATTTCTAACAAACAAACAAACAAACAAATTTTATTTCATTGCAGGTTACATGGGTATTGGAAGTTACAATGTAAATTGAGTGCAAGGAGAGCCACTGACATGCCATGGCATTAGGGCAGCTCTAGTTCTACAAGTACATGTACAAGGTATACAGGCCTAACCGCTTGTTATGCAGAGCATCTCGGGCAAATTAGATTATAGTAAGTAAGTTTATTTAGGTATACACAAATACATTTACATAGATTATCATACATAGCAGCATATGTGTAGAAAACCTAGGATAACCCAAAAGTCAGACAGTGACTTATTTCCATTGGGGTCCTGTTAGTACCTTAATATTATACACTGTAGGAGATATATGTTATTATATTATAAAGGATATACGTATACTAGGAATAAGGTAAAAAGAGTTATTTACATTTACATGTATGTTAGCTAAAAATAAAAAAATAATTCTCCTCCCTTTCTGTCGCTACATTCATTAGGTACCTTTTGGCTCTCTTCTTGAACTGGCTCATGCTATGACTGCCTTTGACATGTGCAGGCAGTCTGTTCCATTCCTTTATTGCTGTACAATAAAAGGTGTTTGAAGCCTGCCCACTGACTGTGGGTACTACAAAGTTGTGCTCTCTCTCCCTAGTACTATGACTGCTTTGGTTCCCAGCCTTGACAAAATTGGCAGCAACATATTCTGGACACTGTTTGTGAGCAATTTTATAAACTTGATTTAACTTAAGTTGTTTTACTGTCTTCAATCTTCAGCATATCCAATTGTTATAATTCTTCCTGGCCTACATGTGCTTTTGGTCCCAGGTCCAGGATGAATCTTATCATTTTGTTCTGGGTGATTTGCAGTTTATCTTTCAGTTTTTGTCAAGGCAGAGAACCATGAAGAGCAAGCGTAGTCAATATGACATTGTATAAGGGCTAGACATAGGTCCTGTGAGCCTCAGTAGGTAGACACTGTGCTTGTCTGTAGAGGAACTTCAGTCTGGCATTCGCTTTCTTTACTACACTGTTCCCTATCAATTCTCCTGACATGCATGGGTCAAAGGGATTCCCAGATATTTTACTGAGGAAACTAAAGTGATGGATTCCCCATTACACCGGACATTAAAATTATTTATCCTCATATCAGATATTGACAGGGATATA
>WNWK01052499.1:0-12162 GCA_009830355.1 Cherax destructor
AGGAAAAGGGGGAAAAAAATGGGGGAATAGGGGGTGAGGAAGAGGGAAAAGGGAAAAGGGGGGGGGGGAAAAAAAGGGGGGAAAAAAAGGGGGGAAAAAAAAAATTTTTAAAAGGGGCCCCCAAAAACCCAAACCCCCCAAAACCCAAAACCCCTTTAAAAAAAACCCCCAAAAAAATTTTGGGGGGTAAAAAGGGGGAAAAAGGGGGGAAAAAATTTTAAGGGGGGGAAAAGTTTTTTAGGGAAAAAAATTTTCTAAAGGGGGGCGAGGGGTTGGGGTTTAGGGGATTTGGGGGGGGAGGATTTGTGGGGTTGGGGGGGAAAAATGGGGGTTAGGGTTTTGGGGGGGGGCCCGGGGGGAAAATTTTGGGAGTGGGGAAAAAGGGGGAAAACAAAGGGGAAAAGGGAAGTTAATTTTTGGGGGAAAAAAATTTAAAAAAGGGAGGGAAAGGGGAAAATTTTTTTCCTAAAGGGATTCCCCAAATTTTAATTAAAAGGAAAAAATTTGTTTTTCAAAAAGGAATTAAAAAGGTTAAAGGGTTTTTGGAAAGAAAAAAATTTTTCCCCCTTTACGGGAGGAAATTTAAAAATTTTTCATTTAAACTTGGGCCTTTTTTTAAAAAAATAGGAAAAAGGTTTTTGGGGGGGCCCTTTTCCTGTTTTTTTTAACAAACCCCAAAATTTGTTAAAAATTTGGGAAAAGGGGGGATGGTTTTAAATTTAAAAATGGTTTTTGGAAGGTTTTTTTTTGGGGTTTCCCTGTGGCAATTCTTTTTTTCCCAAAAAAAAACCTTTTTTTTTTGGGGGAAACCAGGTTTTTGTTTGGGGGGGCAAACCCCTTTGTGGTTTTAATTTTACCTTGGAATTTGGCGGGGAGGGACTTTTGTAAAATTTTTTGGGCCTTTTTATTTAAAATTTTTCAAACCTTTTTTTGAAAGGGGTTTGGGGCCCCTTTTTCCCCCAAAACAAAAATATTTTAAAAAAAGGGGGAAAAAAATTGTTTTTTTTTGTAAATTTTTTAAACCCTACCGTTAAAAAAAGGGGAAATATAAAAAAATTTTTTTTTTAAAGGAAAAAAAGTTATCTTTTAAGAAAACCCCCCACAGTTTAAAAAAAATTTTTTTTTGGGGAAATCCTGGAGCCCGGAAAAAAAAAAAGGGGACCGGGCAAATTTTTTTTTAACACTTTTTTTTGCCCCCGTTCCCCCCCCATTAAAAAAAAGAAATAGAACCCCGCTTTTAAAAAATAAAAACCAACAAAAATTTTTTATGCAAAAAGAATTCCAAAAAATTTAAAACCCCTTTAAACAATTTTCCCTTTTTTAAAAAACCCCCCCCTTTTTTCCAAAAAACAACTGGTCACCCCATTTTTTAAAAACCCATGGGAAAATTTTTTAAAAAAAGGGGTTTAAAAAAAATATAATTTTAAATTATTCAAATAACAAAATTTAAACCTTTTTTTTTAACCTTCCCCTTTTTCCCCCTTTTAAATTTTTAAAAAAAATTTTTTATAAAAATTTCCCAAATCTAACCCCTTTTACAAACCCCTTTTGAGCCAAATGAAATTTGAAATGAACTTTTCAAATTAGGGGCCCCAAGGGTTACCCTTGGTACCGGCGGAAAAATTCCCATATTTAATTTGATTTTTCCTTTAAAAATTGGAAAAAAACCCTCCCCCCAAAAAACCCCAAAAAAAAACCCAAAAAATTCCCACCAAACCTCCCCAAAAAATTTTAAAAAAAAAATTTTAAAAAATGGGGAGGGTTAAAATTTTGATTGACTTTTAAAAAAAAGGGAAAAAAAAATTTTTAAGGGATTTTTGGGAAAATTTTGAAAAGGGGGGTTTTCGGGGGGGAAATAATTTTTAAAAGTTTAAATTTCAAGGGAAAAAAAAAGGGGAAAAATTTATAAGAAAAAGGGTTTAATTTTGGGGGAAAAAATTTTAGGTACTTAAAAACTTTTTGAGATAAAAAGTCTTTTTAAAATTTTTTTAAAAAAAATTAAAATTTAAAAAAGACTTTTTGGGGACCCAAAAGGGGGGGTTTAAAAGGGGTTTAAAACTGGAAAAAAAAAAGGGGCTTTTTGAAATTTTTTGAAATATAAAAATTTAGGAAAGGTTAAAACAGGGAATTTAACCCCAAAAATTTTTGGGGTTTTTTTAAAGGGGGATTAAAAAGGGGGGTTTTTTTGGGGGGGGGAAAACCCGCCCCCCTTTTAAAAAATTTTGGGGGGGGGATTTTAAAATTTTTTGGGATTGGGGGTAAGGATTTTTGAAAGCTTTTTTTTCAGGGTTTTTTTTTTTTCCTTTTTTTTTTCCCCCGGGGTTTCTTTCCCCTTAAAAAAATTTAAAAAATTTCTTTGGTTGTTTTTTGAAAACCCCAAAAAAAGGAAATTTAGGAATTTTTTGTTTTGGTTTAAATTTTAAAATTTTTTTGGGGGCCCCCCCCCAAAACCCAGTGGGAAAAATTTTAAATTTTTAAAAAAAAAAATGGCCCCCATTTAAAAATTTTCTTAAAAAGGGTTCCCCCCTGCCCCCACAATTTTTTTAAAATAAAAGTGTAAACCCCAACCCCCAAAAAAATAAAAAACAAATCTAAATCAACCCATTTTTAAAACCTAATCCCCCTGTTTAAAATTTTTTAAAACCCTCCCCCACCCCCCCCCCAATTTTTAAAAAAAAAATAAATTATAAATTTTTAAAAAAGGGTTTTTAAAGGAATAATTTTTTTAAAATTTATTTTAAAAATTTTTTTTGAACTTTAAAAAGGGTTTTTTATTGGGGCGGATCCCCCCCTTTGATTAAAATTTTTCCCGGGGGGTTTTTTTTTGGTTTTTTTTTTTGGGGGTTTTTTTTTTTTTAAAAAGGGGTTTTTTAAATTTCCTTTTTTATTCCCAAAACCCCCCTTTAAAATTTTTTCCCTCTGATTTGTAAACCCCCAAAAAATTTTCCCCCCCTTTTTGTTAAAAAAAACCCCTTTTAAAAAAAGTTGGGCCCCCCAAAAAGACCCTTTTTAAAATTTTTTTTTTTTTTTATTATTTTTTTTAAAAAAATCTTTCCTTCCCAAAAGTTTAAAAAAAATTTTTTTACAAAATTTTAAATTTTAAATTTTCCCCCCCCAAACCCCGATCCCCTTTTTTAAAAACCCCCCTTTTAAAATAAATTTTTTACAAAAAAGGAAACCCCGCTACGTTTTATTGGCCCTTTCCCCAAATTTCCCAAAAAAATCCCTTTTTTTTTTAAAATGTTGGAAGAATTTATTTAAATTTTCCCCCTTTTTAAATTCCCAAAAGGGCAAACCTTTTTAAAAAATTTAAAAATTTTTTTCCCAAATTTTTTAATTTTTTGGGGAAAAATTTTCCCCCCCTTTCCCCGAATAATTTCCCTAAAAAATTTAATTTTTTTTTTTTTCCCTTTCCCCAAAATTTTTTTCCCCTTCCCTTTCCCCCCCTAAATGAAATTATTTTTAAAACCCCAAAAAATTTTAGTTTTGATTTTTACCTTTTTTTTTGGGTTTTTTTTACCCTTTTTTTCAAATTTGGGGAAAATTTTTAAAACTTAAATTTTTTTTAAAAAAAAAACCCTTTTCCCCCCCCTTTTTGAAAGCCCGCCTTTGGCCCCCTTTTAAAAAAAATCAAATTTCCCAAAATTTTTTTCTTTTAACCCCCTTGGAAATATAATTTCTGGGGGTTCCCAAACCCCTTTTTTCCATTTCCCTTTTTCCCCCTTTAATTGGGGTTTTTTTCCTAAAATTTAAAAATAAATTTTTTTAAAAATTTTCCCCCCCCACAGGGAAAAAATCCCTTTTTAAAGGGGGGGTTTTTTTTTTTTCCACCCTTTTTTTTTAAAAATTTTGGGGGGGAAAATTTTAAAACCCTTTTCCCCTACCCCTTTTCCCTTTTTTAAAATTTCCCTTTTAAATTTTTTTCCCCTTTTAAAATTTTTTTTAACCCCC
Source organism: Cherax destructor (assembly GCA_009830355.1). NCBI lineage: Eukaryota > Metazoa > Arthropoda > Malacostraca > Decapoda > Parastacidae > Cherax > Cherax destructor. The sequence continues at coordinate 3,952 of WNWK01052499.1, forward strand.
CCCAAATTTTTTAATTTTTTTTTTCCCCCCCGGGGAAATTTTTTCCCCTTTTTTATTTTAAAAAAAAAATTTAAATTTTTTTTGTTTTAAATTTTAAATTTTAAAAATTTTTCCCTTTATAAAAATTTTTTAAATTTTTATTTTTTTTATTTTTTTTTATTTTTAAATTTTTTGATTTTAAAGGGAAAAGATTTTAAATTAAAAAAATTAAAAACCTTAACCCCCTTGGGGTTTTTTTTGGTTTTTTTTTTTGGGAAAGGGGTTTTTTTTTTTGAGTTTAAATTTTTTGGGGGTTTTTGTTTTAAAATTTCCCGGAATTTTTTTGGGTTAAACCCCAGTTTTGGGGAAAAACATACCCTTTTTGGGCATGGGTTTTTTTCTTAACCGGGGCCCCCCCCCAAATCCGTTCCAAAAATTAAAAAAATATGGGGGTTTTTTTTTGGGGTTTTAAAGGGGGGGGTTTTGGGGTTTAAGTTTTTTGGGGTTTTGGGGGGGGGGAAAAGGGGAAAAATATTGGGGGGTTAGAATTTGGGGGAAAAAATTTTTTTAAAAATGGGGGAAATAAAAATTATGGGGAAAAAAAAAGGGGGGAAAAATGGAAATGGGAAAAAATGAGGGGGGGGGGAAAAAATTTTGGGGGGTGGGTTTAAGTTTTTTAAAAAATTTGGTAAAAAATTTTTTTTAAAAAAAGGGGGGGGTTTTTTATTTTTCCCCTTTTTTTTTTTCCCCAAAAATTTTTTTTTTAAAAAAAAGAAAAAAAAAAAAATTTAGGGTAAAAAAAAAAAAGTTAAAGGGAAAAGGGGGGGAAAAGGGGGGGAGGGGAAAAAAATTGGGGAAAGGAGGGAAAAAAAACCCCCAAAATTTTTGGAACCCGGGGGATGGGGGTTGGGGTATTTTTCCAAAAATTTTAAGGGAAATTTTTTAAGGGGGAAAAATTTTGGGGGAAAAAAAAGGGAAAAAAAAAAATTTAAAAAAAAGTTAAAATTTATTTAATTTTAAATTTAAAAAGAAAAAATAAAAAAAAAAAAAAGTTTTTTTTTTTAAATTTAATTTTTAAAAAAAAATTTTAAAATTTTTTAAAAATTAAAAAATAAAAAAATAATATAAAGGGGGGAAAAATTTTAAAAAAAAATTTTTTATTTAAAAAAATTTTTTTTTTTTTTTAAAAAAATTTTTTTAAAAAAAATTAATTTTTAATTTAAAAATTTAAAGGGTTTTTTTTTTTAATATAAAAAATAAATTTAAAAAATATATTTTTTTAAAAATTATTAAAAAAAAGGGTTTTTAAAAAAATTTTATTTCCCCTTTCCCCCTTTTGCTTTTTTTTAATTTTTTTATATATTTTATTTTTTTTTCCCAAATTTTTTTTTTAAATTTTTTATTGCAATTTTCCCCGGTGTTCCCCCCTCCGGGGACCCCTTTTTGTTTGGGCTTAAAAAAACCTTTCGGGATTTTTAAATTTTCAAAATTATTCACCCCCCCAAAATTTTTAAAATTTCCCCATTTATTGGGTTTTTTGGTTTTTTTGGGTTTACTTCTTTTCCATTTTTTCCCATTTTACCCTTATCTTTTCCCCCAAGTTTTTCACCCTTCACCTATTTGGGAAAAAAAAATTTACCAACCCCCCCATTTAAAACTTTTGGAAGGAATTTTTTGGGGGGAAAAAAAAAAAGGTAAACCCAAAAAATTTTAAACTTTAAAAATTTTCCCCTTACCCCAATTTCCGCCCAAAAAAAAAGGGGCCAAAGTTTTTTTCCCTTTTTTTTGTTTTTTTTTTTTTTTCAAAAACCCCCTTTTTTTAAAAAAAAACCCCTTTTTCCCCAAACCTTGAAAAATAAAATTTTTGGGCCCCTTTTTTTAAAAAAAATTTTTTTGGGTTTTTAAAAAAAAACCCCCCCAAAAAAAAACCAAAAAAAAACCCCTTCCTTTTTTTTCCCCCCCCAAATGGGAAACCCAAAGGGGGGTTTTGGGGAAAAATCTTTTTAATCCCTCCACCCCAAAAACCCCAAAAAATTTTAAAAAACCCCCCCTTTTTTTTTCCCCCACAAATTTTCCAAAGGGGGCCCACCCCAAAACAAAATTACACAAATTTCAAATTTATAAATTTTAAAAAAAATTTTCCCCTAAACCCCTTTTTATAACACTTCCCAATAAAAAGTTTAAAAAAATTTATAAAAAGTTTGGAAAATGGGTTTCCCCAATTTTTTTTTAAAAAATTTAAAATTTTCCCAAAAATTAGGTGACAGTGAAAAAGAAGAAACTGCCCAAAAGGTTCCCGGGTAAAAAAAGAAATTTAAAAAAGGGAAAAAAATTTTTGATTTTTGCCCCTGGAATTAAAAGGGAAAAAATTTTCGCCCCCAGAAATTTTTTATTTTTCCCGGGGGGTCCCCGTTTCCAAAGAAAAAACTAAAAATTTTGGTTTTTTTAATTAAAAACCCCCTAAAAAGCAAATTTTTTTTGGGCAATTTTTTAAAAAAAGGCAATCCGGGAAAAAAACCCCTGGGAGCCCGTTTTTTAAAATAAAACCACCATTTCCCACGGGGTGAAAGGTTTAAAAAAGTTTTTTTTGGCCCAATTTCCGGTTTTGGGAAAATTTTCTGATTGGTTTTTCCCCCCCAAAAGGGGAAAAAAAAAAAAAAACACTTAAAAAAAAAAAGGGATAAAATTTTTTAAGGGGGAAAACCCCAAAAGGGCCCAAAAGGGGGGAAAAAAAAACTTTTAATTGGCCCCCCAAAGGGTTTTTTTTCTTTTCCCCAAAATTTGGAAACCAAAAAATTTTACCCAAAAATTTTAAAAAAAGGGCAAAAATTTTGGGGAAAAATTTTTTACTTTTAAAGGCCCTGGTCCCCTTTTCCCCCCCTAAATTTCCCCTTTTTACCCCTTTTAAAAGAAAAATGAAAAAAAAAAGGGGAAAGGGAAAAAAATTTATTTAAAAAATATTTTTTTTTTCATTAACCTTTCATTTTTCCCTTTTTCCCCCTCTTTGGGAAACCCTTTCCCCCCCCGGGGGATTTTTAAAATTTTTTTTAAAACCCCAAACCCCACTTTTTTCCCCCCCCGAAAAACCCCCCAAAAAAACCCCCAAAAACCCCGCGCCCCCAAACCCCCTTTAAACGAAACACCCTCCCCCCAAACCCCCCAAAAATTTTAAAAACCAAAAACCCCCCCCCCCCGGGGAAACCCCCTGGGAGGGGTTTTGGACTTTCCCCGCAAAAAGGGCAAAAAGACACTTTATTTTTTTTTGGGGGTTTTCTTAAAAAATTTTTTTTGGGGGAAAATCCCCCTTCAAAACCCCTTATAAAAAGGGGAAATTAAAATTTAAATTTTCCAATTTTAATAAAATTTTTTAAAATTAAAAGGAATTGCAAAAACCCCCAAAAAAATAAACCCCCAAGGAGTGGTTCCCCCCAAAAAACTGGAATGAAAAAAGGGGGGGAAATAAAATTTTTCCCAAAAAAGGGAAAAAAAAGGAAAAAAAGGGAAAAAAAAAAGTTTTAAAAATTTTAACATAAAAAGGGTTTTCCCCAATTATAAAGGGGTTTTTTTGGGGGGAAATGAAGGCCAAAGAACCCCCTTTTTTTTTTTATGGGGAAAAACCCGGGGGGAAAAAAAACCCCCGATTTTTTTCAGGTTTGGGGTTTTTTAAAATTTCAAAGCCCCTTTTGTTTAAAAAAACTTTTAAAAAAGGGGGAGTTTTTTAAAAAAACTTTTTTTAAAAAAAAAAAATTTTTAAAAAATTTTAAAAACCCTTTTTATAAATTTTAAAAAAGTTTTTCACATTTTTTGGGGAAAAAAGCTTTTTTCGAAATTTTACCACCCCTATATTTTGGGTTTAAAAACCCCCCTTTTTCTTCCCCAAAATTTTTAAAAAAAATTACCAAAAATGGGACAACTGGGAAAATTTTATTTTCGTGAAAACCCCGGGGGCCCAAAATTTTTCAAAAAACCCAAAAATAAATGTTTGGAAAAGGAAAAAACAGAAATGGGAAATATTTTGGGTCCGGGTTTTGGGAAAAAAAACCCCCCCCCGGTGGGTAAAGGGGGGTTTTTTAAAATGGGGGTTAGAATGGGTTTTAAAAGGGGGGTTTTGGGGGAAATGAAAAATTTTGTGCATTTTCGTGGGCCTTGGAAATTTTGGGGGAAAGGGGGGTTGGGGGTTTAAAGGGGGGTGGAAAGGGAGTAGAAGGGGGGTGAGGGGTTTTTAAAAAGGGGGGGAAATTGGGGGGGATTGAAATTTTTTTTAATTTTTGGGTTTTTGTTTTTTTTTGATTATTTAAAATTTTGGGAAAAAAAATTTTTAAATGGTTTTTTAAAAAAACTTTCCCAAAAAAAATTTTGGGCCAATTTGGGTAAAGCATTTAAAATTCACCGGGAAGAAAATTTATTTAAATTTTTGAAATTTATTTAAAAATTTTGGGTTTTGGGTGTTAAAAAAGAAAACCCCGGGTAAAAGTGTTATTTGGGTTTTTTTTAAAAAAAAGGGGTTTTGGGTCAAATTTTAAGGGGAAAGGGGTTCCCCTCCCTTTAAAAATTTTTAAAATTTTTTTAATTTTTTCACAAGTGGGTTTGTGGGTAAAAGGGGTAGCGGTTTTAAAAAAATTTTAAATTTGGATAAATTTGGAAGGGGTTAAAAAAAATTTTTTTTAAAATTATTTAAAAAAATGGGGTTTGGGGTGACTTCCAAAAGACGATTAACCTTTTGGGTTTGAATTTTGGGTTTTTTTTTGGAAAATTTTTTTTTTTCCCCGGGGGGGCCCTTTTAAACCCCGGGGAAAAAAACCCTTTTATCAAATAAATTAACTTTTAATTTTAAAAAAACAAAATTTTCCCCCTTTCCCTTTTTTTTTTGTTTTTGAATTTTGATAATCCCCTTTTTTTAAAAAACCCCGGGAAATTTTTTTAAAAAACCAACTAAAAAAAACCCAAAAAAAAATTAAATTTACCATGGGGAAAAAATTTCCCCTTAAAAAAACATTTTCCCCAAAAAAAACCCACAATTTTAAAATTTTTTTTTTAAAAACCCCTTACCGTAAAAAAATTTTTTTCAAACCCAAAAACTTTTTAAAAACAAAAATTTCCCCCCAAATGTTAAATTTAAAAATTTTCCCACCCCCACCCCAAAAAATTTGCCCCCCTTTTTTGTTTTTCCCCTCCCAAATTTATTTCCCTCTACCCTTAAAAACTTAAAATCCGTACCCCTTTTAAACAAACCCCCCCTTTTTTAATTTCCCCAAAAATTAGGGAAATTACCCCCAAAAATTTTTTTGAGCTTTCCCCCCCACCCGGGGTTTTTCCCTTTTCCCTTCCTTTCCCCCATCCCTTTTTTCCCCCCCCACCCCTTTTCCCCCGGGTGGGGGTTTTTTTGGATTTTTTCTTAAATTGTTCCTCCTTTTTAAATCCTTCCCGGGGGGGGTTTTTGAATTGACCCTTCCCCCGGGGCCCCTTTTTCCCCCCCCTTTTCCCCCCCTTCCCCGGGGGTTTCCAGGGCCCTTTCAAAGGGTTCTTTTTCCCCAAACCCGGGGGGTTTGGGGTTGGCCCCCCTTTTTGTTAAATACCCCCGTTTGGGAAATTCCAGGTGTTACCCGGGCACTTTTTTTTTCCCAAATTTCCCCAAATTTCCTTTTTTTTTTTTTTTTTTTTTTTTTTAAAAATTTTGGAAAATTTTTCCCCCTTTCCCAAAAAAATAGGGTTTTTTTTTCCCCAAAACCCCCCAAAATTCCCCGCTCGTGAATCCTTTTTTCCCTAAATTTATTTTTTTTGAACTTTTCTTTAAAAATTTCCCGGAATTACCTAAAACAGGGGGTTCCTGTGGTAAAAAGGCTTCGATCTGGGGGGTTGGCCCGGGTTTTCCCAGGCCCTTTCCCCCCCAAACCCCCCTTTTCCTTTCCCCTCCCCCCCATCCCCCCCTTTTTCCCCCGGGGCTTCTCCCTCAGGCATTCTGGTTCTAGGGGGGGAAGGGTATCGTAGTCCACCCCTTTCCCCGTTGAGGTCCTTGGCGGTGGTGTTGGTTTCCGGGGAATCGGGAATCGCCGGGGAAAGGGACCCTTCCCCGGTCACCCGGGGGGGGCCGGGTACCCTTTGGGGGGGGTGTCCCCCAAAGCCCCTTTCGGGGTGGTGGCCGGGCGGTATGTTTTCCCCCGGGAATGGGTTTTTCTCTTTTGTCCCCGAGATGGTGGTTTATTAAAGGTTGTTTCCCGGATTGCTTTTTACTGGCGTGAAGGGTGGGGGTAGGGGCAGGGTTCCATGCGGCATCTGCCCCTTATTTGGTTTTGGGTCTCTTGGGCCGGGGTTTCCGCCCCCATTCCCCCTAGGCCCCTATTCCCCCCTTTCCCCCCTTTTTTTATTCTTTTTTTTTTTTTATTTTCTTTTCTTTTTTTTTTTCTTAAAAAAAAAAAGAAAAAAAAGGGTTTTTTGGACCCAATCCATGAACCCACCCCCCCGGGCCCCTTTCCCTGATACCCCCCACCCCACCCTGCCTCTTTCGGATGACTCTTTGGACCCTCCCCAGCCCCTTTCCTCTTGCTGGTGTTTCTCCCTGTTTCGGGTTTCCCGATTCCCCTTTTGGGAACGTCTGTTTGCTCTTCTCTGCCCGACCCTTCTTTGGGCCGGTGGGGCTTTTCGAACCCTCGCCCGCCCCCCCCGGGACCCCCCTGCGCCCAAAACCCCCAAAACTTTAATTTCTGGGTTCATGCGAAACACCAGCCCCTCACCCCCCAAAAACTCTCTGTTTCAAACTACTCAATGGACCCAAAATTTTTCCCCCTTTTGTCCCTTTTCCCAATACCTATCTTTCAGACCATAGTTTTTTCTACTAAACCCTGTTGGGCAAAAAATCTCATTTCACGTGGAAACATTTTCCTCATCACGGTCCCGAATGCTGGCCAAACCGGTCTTTTTTTCTTGCCGAAAAAACCATTGAAAAAATTTAACCTGTTATTTTTTACCCTTTCCCCAAACCCTTGTGGCATTTTCGAAGCAGCTCCAAAAAATCCTATCCTTAAAATTAACGCTAACCCCAAAAGCGAAGACTTATCCTTTCAATATAACTCGTTTAAAATTTCTCCCAGAACTGCCACCTTCTTTTCATTGCAGGTCAAGGTTTCAAGTTCGAAGGGGACCCCCACCCCCACGCCACATGAAAAACGCTTTTGGGGTTTTTCAAAACAAAATTTTGGAGGGCCATGGCCGAATGCCCGGGCTTTTGGTTTCTGGCAATGCCAGTTCTTCTTGTACTCTTTCCTCCCCCTTGCCTTAACTGTCATGACACATCCTTCTTTTTCTGCCTTTAAGGTTTCCAATAACAAAAAAACCCTTTCTCAAAAAGGGGGAAGGCTTTCCTTCTATGGCTGTCTCTCATCTTCGCCTTCGGGGAAAATTCCCCCTATTTCTTATTCTCGCATTGCTAAACGTCGCCCCCTTCTGGGGTCCCCCAAATTCCACGGCTTCCCCTGTGGTTTTCCTCATCCCAAACACCCTGTCTCAAAACCTTTTGATATTCCGGGTCCAGGCCCTACCTCGGCCCACCTCTTCCACCTCCTTCCTCTACTCCTCCAAAAATCCTGAGTCCCCAAAGTCCTCGTTCTTCACCCAAACCTCGCGCCCCCCCTTCCCCCATAAGCCCCCGGGAAAAAAAACCCCACTGCCAGGTCCTTCGCCTCTGACTAGTTCTATAACGTGTGTGGAGGGTTTATCCCCCTCCCTCCTTCCTTTCCCCCGTCCCCTCCCAAGCCCCCTTTGACAGTTTCCTCTTCTATCTCCTCACCCTCTACTTTAGTGCAGTCTTAGACTCCCCGATCGTTTCTCACTCTTCTTCCATTTCTAATGTAGTCCCAATTTTTGCATCTTTGACTTCCCAAACACTAAGGCCCAATTTCAGAATATATTACAAAAACTGGACAGATGATGGACACTACTCCCCCCTGAGGTTCCTCATCTCTCTTCTTCGTCTCCCAACCCCCCCTTTCCCTTTACAACGTCCCCCCTCCTTCTCTGATTACAGGTCTTCCCTTCCACACTGGACTTTTCTAACCTAGTCCCTAGATTCCTCTCACTTCCCTTATATCTTTCTCTCCATAAATCATCATTTCAGTGGAATATCCGGGCCCCCAGGGGTAACCGGGTGAGCCCGGTGTTGCCCCTCCCGTTTTCCCCCGTTGGGGTTTTTTGCAAAAACCCAAATTACAATCCATTTTTCAGGCCCTTTTTAGGCTA
>WNWK01052500.1:0-12162 GCA_009830355.1 Cherax destructor
TTTAACCCCATTAATGAACCCTCTGCTTCCAGGGACCAGACTATCCAGCACTTTTCCCCCCCAATCCCGTGAGCACCATTTTTTTAACAGTCTCGATGTGGATTTTAAAAACCCTTTACTAAAATCCAAATAAACAATATGAATTCTTTATCAGATACGCCCAAAACCTTTTAAATTAGACAATACCATTGGGTATCTTTATTGGGAAATTTCCCACACACTGGCTTCATCATCCAATAAAAAAAAAGAAAGTAGTAAAAAAAGGAGGAGTTTAGGAATCAGCCCCTGCCGGGTCATTTCATCCATCAATTTAAGAAAATAAACATAAGGCAAATAGAAGTTTTATATACTGTAGACAGGTGAGATGAAGCAGGACGTGCAGTGTTTAAAATGTGATATAGTTTACTTGGTTTCATAAAGGCCTTGATAGAGACCCAAAGCCCTTTTAAGAAAGGTGGCAGCTCAGGTATAGGGGTGTTTAGAGGATAAGGATGGCACCAATAGAAACAGAGATTTTCCCAAATGGGGTCAAATCTGAAGGGGGATTAGTCACTAGTGGGCCACAAGGTAGTTTTAGGCCCTTGTTGTTCATAATTTACATAAATGACCTTGATGGGAATTTCAAGTGACATGAGTAAATTTGCTGATGATAAAAAAAGGGATGAATTTGAGGAGGACACCAGTGAACTCCGGAGGATTTGGCAAATTAATGTCTTGGTCGAAAAGGGAGATGAAGTTAAAGTGGAAAAGTGTAAGGTGCTAGTCGATGGTAATGAAAATACCCCTCGAGTTTATAAACTAGGTAAAGATTGAGCTTGATCATACAGAATGTGAAAAAGACTTGGGAGTCATGGTAAGCAGGAATCTAAAGCCAAGACAACAGTGCCTAAGTGGCGCAATAAGGCTAACAGATTACTAGGATTTATTTCAAGAAGTATAAGCAAAGAAGTCCAAAAGTTTTTTACAGCTCTATACATCACTAGTGAGACCTCATTTGGATTATCACCCTGTTTTGGCCCCTTACTGGAAAAATAAACACATAAGCAGTATAATGTGATCCTTTATTGAAAACGTTTCGCCCACGCAGTGGCTTTATCAAGTCACAGACAGATCTACCTGGAAAATGAGCAAAATAGAGATATAAAAGGGGTACAGTCAGGTGGAGAATGCTGGGTCGAGGGGAGAAAGCTGCATGTGAGTCTTAAAAGTAGTGTGAAAACATAGTGTGACTTAAAGGACCTGCAGTGTACCATTCTTGAGTTTTTAGGGGGGGATAGCGTTGAAGAAGTTTCTTGGCAATAGGTTCAGCTATGTTGTGGGCCGTTGTTCGGGGTTAAAGTTGTTGGACATACAGATGGGGTGATGATTCTAGGTTCTTCGGTTTTTGGTGTTGTCTTTTTCTGGCGATGAGTCTTGCGTTTCGAGTTATTAAATGGTTGTGTAAATTTCCATGTTGCTCATTTTCCAGGTAGATCTGTCTTACTGATAAAGCCCACTGCGTGGGCGAAACGTTGTCAATAAAGGATCACATTATACTGCTTATGTGTTTATTTTTCCATTGTGTCTTTTTTTTACCATTTATTTCCATGGTCTCCTTACTACAGGATGGATATAGATTCATTAGAGAACAAAAAAGAAGAATGAACATAAGAACATAAGAATGGAGGAACACTGCAGAGGCCTACTGGCCTAAAGGCAGGTCCATATCAAAACCACCACTACCTAAGAATTTATTCCCGTACCACGACACCAATCAAACCCCTCCCACTCATATATTTGTCCAATTCTTTTTAAAGCCACCCAAGGTCCTAGCCTCTATCACAGTACTGGAAGATTGTTCCACGCATCTACAACTCTGTTAAGTAAAAGGACACAAATGATTTACAGTATAAGAAATCTCCTGTATGAAGATAGACTTAGAGCGTTGAATCTCCACTTCGGAGAGACGTAGAATGGGGAGATATCATCGAGGTGTACAAGGGATGATGGGCATAAACAAGGGAGATATTAGTAAAATACTGAGGATATCGAAAAGTAAGAACCAGAAATAACGGTTTAAATTGGATAAATTTAGATTTAAAGGGACATAGGCAAGTACTGGTTTTCGAACAGAGTTGTAGATGCATGGAACAATCTTCCGAGTACTGTGATAGAGGCTAGGATCTTGGGTGGCTTTAAAAAGAGATTGGCAAATATTGGGGTGGGAGGGGCTGGGTTTGATTGGTGTCGTGAGTACGGGAATAAATTCTTAGGTAGTGGTGGTTTGATATGGACCTGCCTTGTTGGGCCAGTAGGCCTTCTGAAATGTTCCTCCATTCTTATGTTCTTATGTTCTTATGTTATCCACTAGTCGGAAGTCCGTCCAAAGGTTTGGACAAATGTTGAAAATCCTTGATCAAGATCCCAAGAAGTTGCTGTGTCAGACAGGATGTAGATGAATGGTTCAGAGAAACAAGTTGTTAAAGACACATTGAATTTCCTTGTCTTCTCTAAAACCCTTCATCTCAAAAAACCTTACCGAAAAAGTTAATAAATTAGTTGGAGAACGGCCCTGGGAACCAGTTGAGTATCATTAATCAAATTATGCTATCAAGGCTTTTATGTTATCAGCTATAATCGACTCTAATATTTGCCTACAATTGATGTAAATAATTTGCCTACAATTGATGGACTTCTGTTGCTAACACTTTTGATATAAACCCAGTAATCTATTTGCCTTATTACGTACGCTTGGGGATTGCTGTCTTGGTTTAAGGTTGCTGCTTACCATCACCCCCAAGTCCTTCTCTAATCTGTATGGCTAAGTTCTACGTTATTTAACTTATAAGTGCTTGGGTTATGGACCCCCGAGCTTCAGAACCTTGCATTTATCTAAAATTGAACTGCATCTGCCACTTTTTACCACGAATTAAGTTTGTCTAAATCTTCCTGAAGTTCTATGACATCTATGTTTGAATCAATTATCCTACCTATCTTCGTGTCGTCGGCGAATTTGTTTATATCACTAGTAATTCCCTCATCAAGGTCATTGATATATATTATAAATAACAATGGGCCTAAGACTGATTCCTGTGGAACACCACTTGTTACAAGTCCCCATTCGGATTAACCCCATTTTATGCACACTCTCTGCTTCCTTTGGGAGCCATGACCGATCCATGACAGCACTTTTCCCCAATGCCATGAGCTGCCACTTTCTTTAACAGTCTCTGGTGCGGTACTCTATCAAAAGCCTTACTAAAGTCTAAATAAACAATATCGAATTCTTTATTGTGATCAACAGCTTCAAAAGCTTTACTGAAGAAGGTTAATAAATTAGATAGGCAGGAACGGCCCTCGTGAATCCATGCTGAGTATCATTAATCAAATTATGGTTATCTAGATACTTCTTATGTTATCAGCTATAATCGACTCTAATAATTTGCCTACAATTGAGGTCAGGCTTATTGGGCGGTAATTTGACGGTAGTGACTTGTCCCCTGCTTTAAAAATAGGGAATTACATTAGCCATCTTCCACATATCAGACACTACACCTGTTTGAAGAGATAAATTAAAAATGTTAGATATTGGTTCAAGAGTTCCATTTTGCATTCCTTAAGAACCCTTCAAAAATCTCATCAGGACCGGCGATTTATTTTGTTTCAGTCGGTCCAGCTGTTTCATAACTATTTCGCTAGTGACTGTGATATTACATAATTTATCTTCTTCTGGGCCTCTGAAAAAATTAATTACTGGGATATTATTAATGTCTTCCTGTGTGAAAACCGAGAGAAAATAATTATTAAAAATAGAGCACATATCATTCTCCTTGTCAGTAAGATGCCCAAAGTTATTTTTAAGGGGATAAGTAGTCTCCTTGCTGATGATACAAAAATAGGCCGTATGATTCATTCTGAGGAGGACACCAGTGAACTCCAGGAGGATTTGGACAAATTAATGTCTTGGTCTGAAAAGTGGCAGATGAAGTTCAATGTGGACAAGTGTAAGGTGCTAGTCGATGGTAATGAAAATATCCCTCGAGTTTATAAACTAGGTGAAGTTGAGCTTGATCATACAGAATGTGAAAAAGACTTGGGAGTCATGGTAAGCAGGAATCTAAAGCCAAGACAACAGTGCCTAAGTGTGCCAATAAGGCTAACAGATTACTAGGATTTATTTCAAGAAGTATAAGCAACAGAAGTCCAAAAGTTATTTTACAGCTCTATACATCACTAGTGAGACCTCATTTGGATTATGCAGCTAGTTTTGGTCTCCTTACTGGAAAATAAACACATAAGCAGTATAATGTGATCCTTTTTATTGACAACGTTTCGCCCACGCAGTGGGCTTATCGAGTCACAGACAGATCTACCTGGAAAATGAGCAACATAGAGATATATATAGGGTACAGTCAGGTGGAGAATGCTGGGTCAGATGGAGAAAGCTGCATGTGAGTCTTAAAAGTAGTGTGAAAACATAGTGTGACTTAAAGGACCTGCAGTGTACCATTCTTGAGTTCTAGGTGGGATAGCGTTGAAGAAGTTTCTTGGCAATAGGTTCAGATATGTTGTAGAAGCCGTTGTTCTGGTTAAAGTTGTTGGACATACAGATGAGTGATGATTCTAGGATTCTTCGGTATTGCGTGTTGTCTTCTCTGGCGATGAGTCTTGCGTTTCTGTAGTTGATTAAATGGTTGTGTAAATTTCTCTATGTTGCTCATTTTCCAGGTAGATCTGTCTGTGACTCGATAAAGCCCACTGCGTGGGCGAAACGTTGTCAATAAAGGATCACATTATACTGCTTTGTGTTTATTTTTCCATTGTGTCGGTATTTTATACCATTTATTTCATGGTCTCCTTACTACAGGATGGATATAGATTCATTAGAGAACATACAAAGAAGAATGAACATAAGAACATAAGAATGGAGGAAACTGCAGTAGGCCTACTGGCCCATACAAGGCAGGTCCATATCAAAACCACCACTACCTAAGAATTTATTCCCTTTCTCCGACACCAATCAAACCCAGCCCCTCCCACTCATATATTTGTCCAATCTCTTTAAAGCCACCCAAGGTCCTAGCCTCTATCACAGTACTCGGAAGATTGTTCCACGCATCTACAACTCTGTTAAGTAAAAGGACACAAATGATTTACAGTATAAGAAATCTCCTGTATGAAGATAGACTTAGAGCGTTGAATCTCCACTCTCTGGAGAGACGTAGAATGAGGGAGATATCATCGAGGTGTACAAGTGGATGATGGGCATAAACAAGGAGATATTAGTAAAATACTGAGGATATCGAACCAAGTAAGAACCAGAAATAACGGATTTAAATTGGATAAATTTAGATTTAGAAGGGACATAGGCAAGTACTGGTTTTCGAACAGAGTTGTAGATGCATGGAACAATCTTCCGAGTACTGTGATAGAGGCTAGGACCTTGGGTGGCTTTAAAAAGAGATTAGACAAATATATGAGTGGGAGGGGCTGGGTTTGATTGGTGTCGTGAGTACGGGAATAAATTCTTAGGTAGTGGTGGTTTTGATATGGACCTGCCTTGTATGGGCCAGTAGGCCTTCTGCAGTGTTCCTCCATTCTTATGTTCTTATGTTCTTATGTATCATCCACTAGTCGAAGTAAGTCCTTGTCCAAAGGTTTGGACAAATGTTGAAGAATCCCTTTGTATCAAGATCCCAAGAAGTTGCTGTGTCAGACAGGATGTAGATGAATGGTTCAGAGAACGACAAGTTGTTAAATTAGACACATATGTGTCTAATTTAACAACTTGTCGGTTCTCTGAACCATTCATCTCAAAAGCCTTACCGAAAAAAGTTAATAAATTAGTTAGGCAGGAACGGCCCCTGGTGAATCCATGTTGAGTATCATTAATCAAATTATGCCTATCGAGATGGCTTCTTATGTTATCAGCTATAATCGACTCTAATAATTTGCCTACAATTGATGTAAATAATTTGCCTACAATTGATGGACTTCTGTTGCTAACACTTCTTGATATAAATCCCAGTAATCTATTTGCCTTATTACGTACGCTTAGGCATTGCTGTCTTGTAATAATATTGGTAGAATTACCGACAATATGTTAAGTAAAAGGACACAATTGCAACTAATGTGACATTTTATTGTGGCAACGTTTCGCTCTCCAGGAGCTTTCTAAGCTGTTACAAGCGATAAATGGACATAGTTGGTATATATATACTGTCAATGAGGTGAAAACACTAGTGGTGTTAGAAATAGTAGTGATATAAGTAGTATTAGTAGTAGTAGTAGTAGTAGTAGTAATACAAAGGTAGTACAACAATATGCACGTGAGTAAAAGGTGATAAAACAAATACTTGGGTAGTATAACATAGGTTAGACAAAATTTCTGCTGGAGGTTGAAATATAAAAGGCCAGTGAGTGTTCCACATCTACGATGTGCTAAACAACAGTAGAGACTATGTGATGGTAGGGTTTACTGTTTTCAGGAGGATTCTTGCTAAGACTTCAGAGATGTGAAGCTGCCTTTGTTTTTAATTGTGTAGAAACAGAGATAAGTGCTGATTCAAGGCATTTTCGACTACGGAAATTAGTTTCTTTGATTACTAGTCGGGCGTCTTTGAATTTCATGAGATGATTGTTGGAATTTCGGTGTTGTACGCAGGCGTTGTTCAGGTTATCGTTTCTGCATGCATTCATGTGTTCATTGATGCGTGTCTCGAGGTTTCTTGCCGTTTCTCCTACATAAATTCTGTCGCAGCCTCCACAGGGTATAGTGTAGACCCCCGCGTTGACTGGTTCATGGTGCTTGGATCTAGTCCTGGTTAGATCCTTAATAGAATACTGGAAGCGATGGCGACTCTAGTGTTAGCTTGTGCAAATACTTTAGAAATGTTGGATGCAACCTGGCTGTTGGGAAGAATTATAACTTTGTTTGGAGTGGAATTGACGCGTGGAGAATTAATGATCTGAAGAGCTCTTTTTGCAATCTTTGATGAAAAAGGAAGGAAAATGTAAATCAGTGAAGGTTTGGTGAATGTATGTACATTCCTCGTCAAGAAACTCAGGACTACAAATTCGGTAAGCTCTTAGGAAGAATCCGATGATGATACCTCTTTTGGTCTTAGTATCTTGACTGGAATAGAAATGTGTGAGGTCATTTTTATTTGTAGGTTTCCGGTAA
This sequence comes from Cherax destructor, assembly GCA_009830355.1. Classification (NCBI taxonomy): domain Eukaryota; kingdom Metazoa; phylum Arthropoda; class Malacostraca; order Decapoda; family Parastacidae; genus Cherax; species Cherax destructor. The sequence goes on from WNWK01052500.1 coordinate 7,163, forward strand.
ACTTGAAATCTTAGGTTGTTATCTACTTTGTGGATGAGGACGTCTAGAAAGGGTATCTTGTTATTGGACTCTTCTTCTAGTGTAAACTGGATCGCCGGTTCAACTGCGTTGAGCCTTGCCTGAAGATTCCGTACATCAAAACGTTTGGGAGTTATTACGAGGACGTCGTCTACGTAACGTAACCAAGTGACGCAAGCCATCGAGGTTCTACGACGTAAAGTCAATCAGGACCTCAACCTTCCTCTTCCTCCCGGAGATTTTGTTGACCTTATTGAACTCTGTGTTAATTTCAACTGTTTTTCTTTCAGTAACAGGCTCTACAAACAAACATACGGCATGGGAATGGGGTCCCCCATCAGTGCCGTCTTAGCTAACTTATACATGGAACACCTAGAGGCTGAACACTTCGCCAACATCGTCCCCTCAAGCGTCACTTGGTTACGTTACGTAGACGACGTCCTCGTAATAACTCCCAAACGTTTTGATGTACGGAATCTTCAGGCAAGGCTCAACGCAGTTGAACCGGCGATCCAGTTTACACTAGAAGAAGAGTCCAATAACAAGATACCCTTTCTAGACGTCCTCATCCACAAAGTAGATAACAACCTAAGATTTCAAGTTTACTGAAACCTACAAATAAAAATGACCTCACACATTTCTATTCCAGTCAAGATACTAAGACCAAAAGAGGTATCATCATCGGATTCTTCCTAAGAGCTTACCGAATTTGTAGTCCTGAGTTTCTTGACGAGGAATGTACATACATTCACCAAACCTTCACTGATTTACATTTTCCTTCCTTTTTCATCAAAGATTGCAAGAAAAGAGCTCTTCAGATCATTAATTCTCCACGCGTCAATTCCACTCCAAACAAAGTTATAATTCTTCCCAACAGCCAGGTTGCATCCAACATTTCTAAAGTATTTGCACAAGCTAACACTAGAGTCGCCATCGCTTCCAGTACTTCTATTAAGGATCTAACCAGGACTAGATCCAAGCACCATGAACCAGTCAACGCAGGGGTCTACACTATACCCTGTGGAGGCTGCGACAGAATTTATGTAGGAGAAACAGCAAGAAACCTCGAGACACGCATCAATGAACACATGAATGCATGCAGAAACGATAACCTGAACAACGCCTGCGTACAACACCGAAATTCCAACAATCATCTCATGAAATTCAAAGACGCCCGACTAGTAATCAAAGAAACTAATTTCCGTAGTCGAAAATGCCTTGAATCAGCACTTATCTCTGTTTCTAACACAATTAAACAAAACAAAGGCAGCTTCACCATCTCTGAAGTCTTAGCAAGAATCCTCCTGAAAACAGTAAACCCTACCATCACATAGTCTCTACTGTTAGTTTAGCACATCGTAGATGTGGAACACTCCTACTGGCCTTTTATATTTCAACCTCCAGCAGAAATATTTGTCTAACCTATTGTTATACTACCCAAGTATTTGTTTTATCACCTTTTACTCACGTGCATATTGATTGTACTACCTTATTGTATTACTTCTACTACTACTACTACTACTACTAATACTACTTATATCACTACTATTTCTAACACCACTAGTGTTTTCACCTCACCTTGACAGTATATATATACCAACTATGTCCATTTATCGCTTGTAACGGCTTGAGAAAGCTCCTGGAGAGCGAAACGTTGCCACAATAAAATGTCACATTAGTTGCAATTGTGTCCTTTTACTTAACATTGCTGTCTTGGTTTAAGGTTGCTGCTTACCATCACCCCCAAGTCCTTCTCGCAATCTGTATGGCTAAGTTCTACGTTATTTAACTTATAAGTGCTTGGGTTATGGACACTCCCGAGCTTCAGAACCTTGCATTTATCTACATTGAACTGCATCTGCCACTTTTCTGACCACGAATTAAGTTTGTCTAAATCTTCCTGAAGTTCTATGACATCTATGTTTGAATCAATTATCCTACCTATCTTCGTGTCGTCGGCGAATTTGCTCATATCACTAGTAATTCCCTCATCAAGGTCATTGATATATATTATAAATAACAATGGGCCTAAGACTGATCCCTGTGGAACACCACTTGTTACAAGTCCCCATTCGGATTTAACCCATTTATGCACACTCTCTGCTTCCTATTGGTGAGCCATGACTGATCCATGACAGCACTTTTCCCCCAATGCCATGAGCTGCCACTTTCTTTAACAGTCTCTGGTGCGGTACTCTATCAAAAGCCTTACTAAAGTCTAAATAAACAATATCGAATTCTTTATTGTGATCAACAGCTTCAAAAGCTTTACTGAAGAAGGTTAATAAATTAGATAGGCAGGAACGGCCCCTCGTGAATCCATGCTGAGTATCATTAATCAAATTATGGTTATCTAGATGGCTTCTTATGTTATCAGCTATAATCGACTCTAATAATTTGCCTACAATTGAGGTCAGGCTTATTGGGCGGTAATTTGACGGTAGTGACTTGTCCCCTGCTTTAAAAATAGGAATTACATTAGCCATCTTCCACATATCAGACACTACACCTGTTTGAAGAGATAAATTAAAATGTTAGATATTGGTTCACAGAGTTCCATTTTGCATTCCTTAAGAACCCTTGCAAAAATCTCATCAGGACCGGCGATTTATATATATATCTCTATGTTGCTCATTTTCCAGGTAGATCTGTCTGTGACTGATAAAGCCACTGCGTGGGCGAAACGTTGTCAATAAAGGATCACATTATACTGCTTATGTGTTTATTTTTCCATTGTGTCGGTATTTTATACCATTTATTTCCATCCCTAACTTTTGTTCTATAAACCTGGAAAAAACTTTTTGGGTTAGTTTTTGAATCCCTAGCAACTTTAATTTCATAGTCCCGTTTAGCTTTTCTTATTCCCTTTTAACGTCCTCTTAATGTCAGTATACTGATTTATAAGATAACCCTCACCTCTTTTTATGGCCTATAAATTCCTTTCTTCTGCCCTAAAAGATATTTGAGCCTATTATTCATCCATTTTGGGTCATTTCTACTTGATCTAATTTCTTTATACAGGATAAATGTTCTTTGGGCAGCCTGTATAGTGTTAAGAAAACTGTCATATTGATACCTCTTCTTCACCCCAGTCCACAGTTGATAAGTGTTCTCTAAGTCCATTATAATCTGCTAAGCGAAAATCTGGGACCATTACTGAATTATCCCTACTATCATACATCCATTCAATGCTAAAGGTAATTGACTTGTGGTCGCTTAAGCCGAGTTCCTCTGTAATTTCTAAATTATTAACAAGGGTTTCTTGTTTGCCAGAACCAAGTCAAGTAGGTTATTTCCCTTGTAGGTTCTGTTACAAACTGCTTCAAAAAGCAATCCTGAACTACTTCTAAAAAATCGTTAGATTCTAAATTCCCTGTCATTAAATTCCAATCAATCTGACTAAAGTTAAAGTCCCCTAGAATTACTACGTTATCGTGTCTTGTGGCCTTAACAATTTCCTCCCAAAGTAGTCTCCCTTGTTCCCTATCTAAGTTTGGAGGACGGTAAATCACGCCTAAAATTAATTTTTCACACCCCTCTGAAAATTCTATCCAGACAGACTCTGTATGTGTTAATTCAGACTTTATACCGGTTTTTATGCAACAATTTAGATGATCACGGACATAGAGTGCCACCCCACCCCCTTTCCCGATACTTCTGTCTACTTGGAACAATTTAAAACCCTGAATGTGACATTCGGCAGGCAAGTCCCGATTTTTCATATTAAACCATGTCTCAGTTATTGCAAAAACATCAATATTACCCGTACTTGCAACTAATCTCAACTCGTCCATCTTATTCCTAGCACTACGACTATTGGTGTAATATATATTTAGAGACCCTCCTTTCTCTTTACCCTTCCTGCTCTTATGTTCTTATGTCTCTCCAGAGAGTGGAGATTCAATGAAGATAAATTATGTAATATCACAGTCACTAGCGAAATGGTTAGGAAACAACTAGACCGACTGAAACAAAATAAATCGCCGGGTCCTGATGAGCTTTTTGCAAGGGTTCTTAAGGAATGCAAAATGGAACTCTGTGAACTATTAAGTAACATTTTTAATTTATCTCTTCAAACAGGTGTAGTGTCTGATATGTGGAAGATGGCTAATGTAATTCCTATTTTTAAAGCAGGGGACAAGTCTCTACCGTCAAATTACCGCCCAATAAGCCTGACCTCAACTGTAGGCAAATTACTAGAGTCAATTATAGCTGATATTATTAGAAGCCATCTAGATAACCATAATTTGATTAATGATACTCAGCATGGATTCACGAGGGGCCGTTCCTGCCTATCTAATTTATTAACCTTCTTCACTAAAGCTTTTGAGGCTGTTGATCACGATAAAGAATTCGATATTGTTTATTTAGACTTTAGTAAGGCTTTTGATAGAGTACCGCACCAGAGACTGTTAAAGAAAGTGGCAGCTCATGGCATTGGGGGAAAAGTGCTGTCATGGATCGAGTCATGGCTCACCAATAGGAAGCAGAGAGTGTGCATAAATGGGGTTAAATCCGAATGGGGACTTGTAACAAGTGGTGTTCCACAGGGATCAGTCTTAGGCCCATTGTTATTTATAATTCAGACTTTATACCGGGTTTTTTTTAACCCAAATTTTGATGATCACGGAATAGAGTGCCACCCCCCCCCCTTTTTCCCATATTCTGTCTACTTGGAAAAATTTTTAAAAACCCCAAAAGTAAGGGAAAGGAAGCCCCCTTTTTTTATATTAAACCATGTTTTGGGTTTTTGAAAAAAATCAATATTACCCTCTTTTAACTAATCTCAACTCGTCCATCTTATTCCTAAATACACTATTGGTGTAATATATTTTGGGGAAACCCCCCTTTTCTTTACCCTTCCTGCTTTTTTTGTTCTTATGTCCCCCAAAAGGGGAGATTCAATGAAGATAAATTATGAAAAATCAAGTCACTACGAAATGGTTAGGAAACAACTAGACCACTGGGAAAAAAAATAAATC
>WNWK01052501.1:0-12162 GCA_009830355.1 Cherax destructor
TAAACTATATCATATTCTTTACTGTCTATGCCTTTAAATGTTTTTTTGAAAAAGCCGAATTTGTTACAGGAACGCCTCCTCTGAACCCATGCTGAGATTCATTAATCAAATTATGTTCTTCAAGGTGACTTCTAATAATATCAGCTATAATTGACTCTAATAATTTGCCTACTATAGACGTGAGGCTTATTGGACGGTAATTTGATGGAATTGACTAATCCCTGATTTGAATATAGGAACTACATTAAGCATCTTCCACATCTCTGGCACATCACCAGTTAGATGGGACGTATTAAACACATTCGTTAATGGCTGACTAAGTTCCATCTTGCATTCTTTAAGTACCCTGGAAAACAACTCGTCGGGTCCCGGGACTTATTTTGCTTCCAGTTTATCTATCTGTTTGATAACCATGTCCTCGTGACAGTAATATTAGTTAACTTGAATTCTTCAGGAACTGAATAATTGTTAATTTCTGGAATCTTCATTTACGTCTTCTTGTGTAAAGACTGACAAAAATCGTCATTAAATAGAAAACACATTTCCAGTTCGTTATCCGTCAGCTGTCCATTCCCAATTTTCAGAGGTCCTACCTTTTCCTCACCTTCGTCCTATACACTTGAAAGAACCCTTTTGGATTAGTCTTTGATTCATTAGCAACATTAATCTCATAGTCCACGTTTAGCCTTTCTAATCCCCTTTTTTACTTCTTTTCAACTGAACATATTGGTCAATAAGGTTAACATCTCTTCTTTTGATGCGCCTATAAATTCCTCTTTCTCCCCTAATAGATGTTTTAGCCTCCTGTTAATTCATTTGGGATCGTTATTATTTGAACTAAATTTCTCTGGGAATAAATATACTCTGTGCACGTTGTACATTATTAAGAAAAAAATCATAAACGCAAATCCCATCGTAATCGTTAGCTAGATTACCCCAGTCGAAATTAGACAGGTGTTCTAAGTCTAATATAATCAGCAGAACGAAAATCAGGAACTTTTACCATTATCCCTATTCTCGTCTCCCAGGTAGTATTAAAAGTAATGGATTTGTGATCACTTGGCCAAGCTTCCTTCAGTGATTCCAGATTATTTACAAGGGTTTCTTTATTTGACAAGACAAGGTCGAGCAAATTATTACCTCTGAGGCTCCGTCACACACTGCTTCAGAAAACAGTCCTGAACTACTTCTAAAGTCACTGGACTCCAGATTACCGGTCAAAGAAGTCCAGTCAATTTGACTAAAGTTAAAATCCCCTACTATCACTAGTTTTGTGTCTAGAAGCCCTAACAATTTCGTCCAAGAAGTCTCCTCTATCATGATCCAAGCCTGGAGGTCGGATATTACACCTAGAATCAGTTTTTTACCTTCTAGAAACTCTACCGAACAGATTCTGTTAATGATCCATCTATTTTTATGCCTGTTTTTATGCAGCTTCGTAAAACCATGTAAACTTGACCTAATACTTAGTGGGGCGAAATCCAATCTAACAGTTTTGCGAGGCTGTATCCCCCCTAGGTTCTTGCATCAACCATGCTGAGATTCATTAATCAAATTATGTTCTTCAAGGACTTCTAATAATATCAGCTATAATTGACTTCTAATAATTTGCCTACTATAGACGTGAGGCTTATTGGACGGTAATTTGATGGAATTGACTAATCCCTGATTTGAATATAGGAATACATTAGCTATCTTCCACATCTCTGGCACATCACCAGTTAGATGGACGTATTAAACAATCACTGACAAATAAATCAGCACGAACTTATTGAGTATAGGTGATCTTCTTTGTCACTCTTAAAAAGAGAATCTAGCAGCCAAAAGAGTTTGCCAGGTACTGCAATGCTCTCATATTGTTCTTAACTACACTAGTTTTTATAAACTATGCAGCATTCGTCCAGGAAACACTCAGTGCATAGAAGAATATGTATACGCCTTCCTAAGTTCGAGAAATAGTACTATATTGTACAAATGGACTGTCAGGTTGGGTTAGTGTGGCGGTTTGAGACAGACCTGGATGACCACTCGTGTAGGATTGCAGGTCGCCTTTATTCCTCAGTTGGTAAGCGATGAACGGAATTTAGAAGCACGAAGTAACCTTGAGTTGTAAAATTCCCTTAATGTGCATCAAAAATAAGGTCCTTGTTTGCACACTGGCTATGCTAGGTTTCACACAAGTTAGAAAGTTACCAGAAAGTCAGTGCTAGTTAGCATTCATTCACTAGGTGTGTGAAAAGTTGAACACTCCAATATAGTTGTTTAAATAATAGAGGCATACAGTACTTCATACACAGTGACTTCAGGACAGTGTATAACAGCTGTGGCACCTTGTAACTGACACGGGGCACTCAACCACCTACGTTGACTACCAAAATTCTCCTCCACACTATAAGTTGACAGAGGCGAATGTCTGAGTTCCAATGCAAGAAAGATGTGTAACAGACGAGGGGCAGCGGAGGCCTATGGGCCGCTTCAAACAGAAAACTAATTCCAATGTTTCACTAGGTTAATCAGTAGTCACATCTCACACACCAGAGTTCTTACAACACTGTAGCTATGATCCAATGGTATGGGTTTTTATGACGCCTTATCAGTCGGGTGAAATGGGTAGTTCTGAGTAACGCCCAGAATCCCCCCTCCCCCACACACACGTCCCCTCTCCTCAACCACTCAGCCAAAACTGTGAACTGTGTATACTGAGTGTATTGTGTATACTGAGTGTACTGTGTATACTGAGTGTACTGTGTATACTGAGTGTACTGTGTATACTGAGTGTACTGTGTATACTGAGTGTACTGTGTATACTGAGTGCATTGTGTATACTGAGTGTACTATGTATACTGAGTGTATTCTGCATAATGAGTTTTCCATATATAATAAATATTCTGTGAATACTGAGTGTACTGTGTATACTGAGTACTATGTATTATGTGAATATAGAGTATACTGTGTATACTGAGTGAACTGTGTATACTAAGTGAACTGTGTATACTGAGTGAACTGTGTATACTAAGTGAACTGTGTATACTGAGTGAACTGTGTATACTGAGTATACTGTGCATACTGAATCTAGCATGTATACAGTGTACTGTGTATACTGAGTATATTGTGTATACTGAGAGTACTGTGTATACTAATTGTACTGCGTATTCTGTGTTTACTGAGTGTTTTATGTATACTGAGTGTTTTATGTATATTGAGTGTACTATGTACACTGAGTGAACTTTGTACACTGAGTGTACTGTGTATACAGTGTGTGCTGAATAAACAATGCATACCGTTTATAATGTATATACTGAGTATACTACGTATACTGAGTGTACTGTGTATACCGAGCATAGTTTGCATACTGAGTGTACCGAATATACTGAGTGTGTTGTGTATACTAGGTATACTCTTTATACTGAATGTACTGTGTATTTTTAATGTACTATGTATACTGTGTAAAAGGTGTGTATTGTGTATACTAAGTGTACTATGTATACAATATATTCTGTGTACTCACCTAATTGTACTCACCTAATTGTGGGTGCAGGGGTCGAGACTCAGCTCCTGGCCCCGCCTCTTCACTGTCAGCTACTGGGTCTCTTCTCTTCCTGCTCCATGAGCTTTATCATACCTCGTCTTAAAGCTATGTATGGTTCCTGACTCCACTACATCATTTGCTAGACTATTCCACTTCCTGACTACTCTGTGGCTGAAGAAATACTTCCTAACATCCCTTTGACTCATCTGAGTCTTCAGCTTAAGATAAGATAAGATAAGATTTCTTAGGATTTTTAACCCCGGTGGGTTAGCCACCCAGGATAACCCAAGAAAGTCAGTGCGTCATCGAGGACTGTCTGTCTTACTTCCATTGGGGTCCTTAATCTTGTCCCCCAGGATGCGACCCACACAAGTCGACTAACACCCCAGGTACCTATTTGCTGCTAGATGAACATGACAACAGGTGTAAGGAAACACGTCGAAATGTTTCCACCCGCCGGGAATCGAACCCGGGCCCTCCGTGTGTGAAGCGAGAGCTCTAGCCACCAGACCACCTTGTTTCTGTGTTCCCTCTCTGGAACATCCTGTCACTATCTACCTTGTCGATTCCCCGCAGTATTTTGTATGTCGTTATCATGTCTCCTCTAACCCTTCTGTCCTCCAGTGTTGTTAGTCCTATTTCCCTCAACCTTTCTTCATAGGACAGACCCCTGAGTTGTGGAACTAACCTTGTCGCAAACCTTTGCACTTTCTCTAATTTCTTGACGTACTTGACCAGGTGTGGGTTCCAGACTGGTGCTGTATACTCTAGTATGGGCCTGACGTACACGGTGTACAGTGTCTTGAACGATTCCTTGTTAAGGTAATGGAACGCTAATCTTAGGTTTGCCAGTCGCCCATATGTTGCCGCAGTTATCTGGTTGATGTGTGCTTCCGGAGACGTGTTAGGTGTTATGCTCACCCCAAGGTCTTTCTCCTTTGACGAGGTTTGTAGCCTTTGTCCACCTAGCCTGTACTCTGTCAGCGGTCTTCTTTGCCCTTTCCCGATCTTCATGACTTTGCATTTGGTGGGATTAAATTCGAGAAGCCAGTTGCTGGACCAGATGTCAAGCTTGTCCAGGTCTGTTTGAAGTCCTGCTTGATCCTCATCTGATTTGATTCTCCTCATTAATTTCACGTCATCTATAGCGTGTATATTGTTTATACGGTGTATACTGTGTATACTGAGTGTACTGTACACTGTATACTGAATATACTGTGAAAACTGTGTATACTGAGTGCACTGAGAATACTAAGTGAACTGTGTATACTGAGTGTTTTGGGCATACTGAGCATACTGTGTAAACTTAGTGTATTGCGTATAATGAGTGTACTTTGTATACTGAGTGTACTATGTATACTGAGTGTTCTACATATACTCAATATTCTGTGTATATTCAGCATACTGAGAATGCTGAGTGTACTGTGTATACACAGTATACTGTTTATACTGAGAGTACTGTGTATATTCAGTATATTGTATATACTGAGTGTACTGTGTATAATAAGTATACAGTGTAAATTGAGTGTACTATGTATACTGAGAGTACTGTGTCTGTGTATATTGAATATGCAGTGTATACTGAGAATTCTAAGTGTACTGTGTATATTGAATATATTTTGTATACTCACTGTATTTTTTATTCTCAGTATGTATACAGTGTATACCGAGAACACCGTGTATACTGTGTATATTGAGTGTACTGTGTATAATGAGTGTACTATGTATAATGATTGTACTGTGTATAATGATTATACTGTGTATAATGATTGTACTGTGTATAATGAGAGTACTGACTATATTGTGTGTACAGTGCATACTAAGTATACTGTGTATACTCAGTGAACTGTTTATACTTAGTTTACTCTTTATAATGAGTTTACTCTGTATACTGAGTGTACAGTGAATACCCAGTGTATTGTGTATATTGAGTATACTGTGTATACTATGAATACTGAATGTACTGTGTATGAGTATATTACATATACTATAAATACTGTGTATACTGAGTATGCTGTGTATACTGAGTATAATATGTATAATGAGTATGTGTATACTGAATGTACTTGTATACTGAGTATGCTGTGTATATTGAGTGTACCGTGCATAAAAAGTGTAGTGTATGCTGAATGTAATGTGTACACTAAGTACTGTGTATAATGAGTATACTTTGTATACTGAGTGTGCTGTGTATGCTGAGTGTACTCTATATACTAAATATTCTGTGTATACTCTGTATACTGCTTGTTCTGTGTTTACTATGTACAATATGTGTAATGTGTATACTGCATATGGTAGTATATTTTGTATACTAAGTGTACAGTGTATACTGAATATACTCTGTATATTGCATACACTGTGTGTACTGTGTATTCTATATTTACTGTATATACTGAGTGTACTGTGTATACTGAGCATACTGTGTATACTAAATGTTTTGTGGTGTATACTCATTGTACTGTGTATACTGTGTATTCTGAGTGTACTGTGTATAGCAAGTGTTCTGTGCATACTGTGTATACTGAATATACTCTGTATACTGAGTGAACTGTCGATGCTGAGTGTAATGCATATGCTGCGTGTACCGTGCTTACTGAGTATACTTTTTATACTGAGTTTATTGTGTATACTGAATGTACTGTGTATACAGAGAATACTGTGTATACAGAGTGTATTGTGTATACTGTACATACTGAGAGTACTGTGTATACTGTATATACTGGGTATGCTGAGTGAACTGTGTATAATGAGTATCCTCTGTATACTGAGTGTTATGTGGAGAAGATAATACTCAGTGTATATTGAGTGTACAGTGTATTTTTTATACGGATTAAACTGTGTATACTGACTGTACTGTGCATACCGAGTGTATTTTATATGTTGAATATATTGTGTATACTAAGTATTGTGAGTAGTATACTGATTGTATGAACACTGTGAGTGTACTGAATTTACTGTGTATACTAATAAAACTATAATGAGTGTACTGTGTATACTGAATGTACTGAGTATACTGTGAATACCGAGTGTACTGTGTATTATGAGTGCACCTTGTAGACTGTGTATCCTGAGTGTTCTCTGTATACTGAGTGTACTGTGTATACTGAGTACACTTTAAACATTAATTATACTTTGTATACTGATGTGTTGTGTATAGTGAGTGTACTATGTATAGTGTGTATACTGAGTGTACTGTGTATACTGAACATACTGTGTATGCTAAGTGTTCTGTGTATATTCAGTGTATTATGTATGCTGTGTGTACTGTGTATACTGAATGTACTGTGTATACTCAGTGTACTGTGTATGTCGTGTGTACTGTGTATACTGAATGTACTGTGTATACTCAGTGTACTGTGTATGTCGTGTGTACTGTGTATACTGACTGTACTGTGTATTCTAAGCATAATATGAATATTTGTCCACTTGTGTTATCCAGCGGACAGTAATGTTATCCAGCAGACAGTAATGTTATCCAGCAGACAGTAATGCTATCCAGCAGACAGTAATGTTATCCAGCAGACAGTAATGTTATCCAGCAGACAGTAATGTTATCCAGCAGACAGTAATGTTATCCAGCAGACAGTAATGTTATCCAGCAGACAGTAATGCTATCCAACAGACAGTAATGTTATCCAGCAGACAGTATTGTTATCCAGCAGGCAGTAATGTTATCCAGCAGACAGTAATGTTATCCAGCAGGCAGTAATGTTATCCAGCAGACAGTAATGTTATCCAGCAGGCAGTAATGTTATCCAGCAGAGAGTAATGTTATTCAGCAGACTGTAATGTTATCCAGCAGACAGTAATGTTATCCAGCAGACAGTAATGTTATCCAGCAGACAGTAATGGTTTCTAGCAGGCAGTAATGTTATCCAGCAGACAGTAATGTTATCCAGCAGACAGTAATGTTATCCAGCAGACTGTAATGTTATCCAGCAGACAGTAATGTTATCCAGCAGACAGTAATGTTATCCAGCAGACAGTAATGTTATCCAGCAGGCAGTAATGTTATCCAGCAGACAGTAATGTTATCCAGCAGGCAGTAATGTTATCCAGCAGACAATAATGTTATCCAGCAGACAGTAATGTTATCCAGCAGACAGTAATGTTATCCAGCAGACAGTAATGTTATCCAGCAGACAGTAATGTTATCCAGCAGGCAGTAATGTTATCCAGCAGAGAGTAATGTTATCCAGCAGACAGTAATGTTATCCAGCAGACAGTAATGTTATCCAGCAGACAGTAATGTTATCCAGCAGACAGTAATGTTATCCAGCAGACAGTAATGTTATCCAGCAGACAGTAATGTTATCCAGCAGACAGTAATGTTATCCAGCAGACAGTACTGTGGTATACAAATACAAAAATATTATTAAGAGATTAATGGTTAAAGTTAAACCATAAGACAGTGTTGACAAAGGTGTTAAATTGATCACATGTAAAGATTAGATTAGATTTTGCCACTGAAGTGGCTAGTTTATTGTGCACCCCATATCCATCCTGTGGACGGTAGCGCAAGAGCATATGGATACACAAAAGGCCTAGGAACTAGGCCCCAAAAGGGTTAACAATTGTACATTTGTATTTATATCTACAGTTCACTTATCTGTTACAAGCAAATTTAGGAAATTTGCTTAGTATAACTGGTATCTTATTTTCATTAATAAGATATCTTGACATGTCACATAGGTTATTATACTGTCTATCTCTATATTCCTCAATAAGTGGACAATTAAGCACATAGTGTCCCTGTTTGCAGATGATGTGAAGTTAATGAGAAGAATTAAATCAGTCGAGGATCAGGCAGGACTACAAAGAGACCTGGACAGGCTACAAGCCTGGTCCAGTAACTGGCTCCTTGAATTTAACCCTGCCAAATGTAAAGTCATGAAGATCGGGGAAGGGCAAAGAAGACCGCAGACAGAGTATAATCTAGGTGGCCAAAGACTGCAAACCTCACTCAAGGAAAAAGATCTTGGGGTGAGTATAATACCGAGCACATCTCCTGAGGCACACATCAGTCAGATAACTGCTGCAGCATACGGGCGGCTGGCAAACCTAAGAATAGCGTTCCAATACCTCACTAAGGAATCGTTCAAGACTCTATACACCATATACGTCAGGCCCATACTGGAGTATGCAGCACTTGTTTGGAACCCACACCTGGTCAAGCACGTCGGAAAATTAGAGAAAATGCAAAGGTTTGCAACAAGACTAGTCCCAGAGCTAAGGGATTGTCCTACGAAGAAAGGTTAAGGAAATCGGCCTGACGACACTAGAGGACAGGAGGGTTAGGGGAGACATGATAACGACATATAAAATACTGCGAGGAATAGATAAGGTGGACAGAGACAAGATGTTCCAGAGAGGGACACAGAAACAAGGGTCACAATTGAAAGTTGAAGACTCCTATGAGTCAAAGGGATGTTAGGAAGTATTTCTTCAGTCATAGAGTTGTCAGGAAGTGGAATAGCCTAGAAAGTGACGTAGTGGAGGCAGGAACCATACATAGTTTTAAGACGAGGTTTGATAAAGCTCATGGAGCAGGGAGAGAGAGGATCTAGTAGCAATCAGTGAAGAGGCGGGGCCAGGAGCTATAAATCGACCCCTGCAACCACAAATAGGTGAGTGCAAATAGGTGAGTACAGTGACCATATGCAAACAATGTCCAGAGAAAGTATTTTTGAAATAAAAATAAAAAAGTCTGAGCTAGCATGAACATTAACGCAAAAGAGATGTTTGAAGGGGTAACACAAATATTGTTGTGCTCTATCATGTTTTTTTTTATTAACACATCGGCCGATTCCCACCAAGGCAGGGTGGCCCGAAAAAGAAAAACTTTCACTATCATTCACTCCATCACTGTCTTGCCAGAGGGGTGCTTTACACTACAGTTATAAAACTGCAACATTAACACCCCTCCTTCAGAGTGAAGACACTGTACTTCCCATCTCCAGGACTCAAGTCCGGCCTGCCGGTTTCCCTGAATCCCTTCATAAATGTTACTTTGCTCACACTCCAACAGCACGTCAAGTATTAAAAACCATTTGTCTCCATTCACTCCTATCAAATACGCTCACACATGCTTGCTGGAAGTCCAAGCCCCTCGCACACAAAACTTCCTTTACCCCCTCCCTCCAACCTTTCCTAGGCCGACCCCTACCCCGCCTTCCCTCCACTACAGATTTATACACTCTCGAAGTCATTCTGTCTCGTTCCATTCTCTCTACATGTCCAAACCACCTCAACAACCCCTCCTCAGCTCTCTGGATAATAGTTTTGGTAATTCCGCACCTCCTCCTAATTTCCAAACTCCAAATTCTCTGCATTATATTCACACAATTTCAATTTTCTTATTTTACACACCCTACCAAATTCATCCACCAACCTCTATCATGTATGTACGTCATTGTTCCTGTAATAAAGATGTCAATAATTGAAAATTGCTTTTTAAATCTGATAAAGAAATAAAGACACATTGTTTATTTAAACGCTATTTCATCACCTGTAAATAATAATTTAACTGAGGGACAATTAAATTTTAATATTTCACTTTCAAATCAATAATTATTACTGCATGAAGATTGGCAATACAATTGTTAGAGAGGAGGAAGGTGGATACATATATATATATAACATAGCAGAGGAGACATCTGTGTTAGTTTACGCACAGATTTACGCCGTTATTGTTCTTCGTGGGCTATGTTTTAGCTTGGGATTATACGTCTGTGTTAGTTTACGCACGGGTTAGTGTCGTTTCTCGTGGACAGTGTTCAGTGCATCAGAGCCGTGAGTCACGGGAGGGTGGCTAAGGGCTCCCTCCGAGGACCTGGCCAGGTTGCAGAAGCCACCAGAAAAGTTGTACTGGCCAGGTTGCAGCAGTCACCACAAAAGTCGCACTGGCCAGGTTGTAGCAGCCACAACAAGAGTCGTACTGGCCAGGTTGCAGAAGCCACCACAAAAGTCGTACTGGCTAGGTTGCACAAGCCACCACAAAAATCGTTCTGGCCAGGTTGTAGCAGCTACCGAGTCGTACTGGCCAGGTTGTAGTAGCCACCACAAGAGTCGAATTGACCAGGTTGTAGCAGCCACCACAAGTCGTACTGGCCAGGTTGTAGTAGCCACCACAAGAGTCGTACTGGCCAGGTTGCAGCAGCTACCACAAGAGTCGTACTGGCCAGGTGCAGCAGCCACCACAAGAGTCGTACTGGCCAGGTTGTAGCAGCCACCACAAGAGTCGTACTGGCCTGGTTGTAGCCACCACAAGAGTCGTACAGGCCAGGTTGTAGCAGCCACCACAAGAGTCGTACTGGCCAGGTTGTAGCAACACACCACAAGAGTCGTACAGGCCATGTTGTAGCAGCCACCACAAGAGTCGTACTGGCCAGGTTGTAGCAACCACCACAAGAGTCGTACTGGCCAAGTTGTAGCAGCCACCACAAGAGTCCTTCAGGCCAGATTGCAGCAGTCACAACAAGAGTCGTACTGGCCTGGTTGGAGCAGCCACCACAAGAGTCGTACTGGCCAGGTTGTAGCAGCTACCACAAGAGTCGTATTGGCCAGGTTGTAGCAGCCACCACATGAGTGGTACTGGCCAGGTTGTAGCAACCACCACAAGAGTCGTACTGGCCAGGTTGTAGCAGCCACTACAAGAGTCGTACTGGCCAGGTTGTAGCAGCCACCACAAGAGTCGTTCAGGCCAGATTGCAGCAGTCACCACAAGAGTCGTACTGGCCAGGTTGTAGCAGCCACCACAAGAGTCGTACTGGCCAGGTTGTAGCAGCCAACACAAGAGTCGTAATGGCCAGGTTGTAGTAGTCACCACAAGAGTCGTACCGGCCAGATTGCAGCAACCACCACAAAAGTCACACTGGCCAGGTTGAAGCAGCCACTACAAGAGTCGTACTGGCCAGGTTGTAGCAGCCACCACAAGAGTCGTACTAGCTAGGTTGTATGTAGACAGCCTGACTGTCTGCATAGACCGCCCATGCTGTCTGCCAGCTGAGTTCATATTTCGCGCCATGCTAGTTCCCATAGTTTCCGCCAGAGGGCAAGCCTGTAGGCATACCCATGTGAGTCTGCCTCACCCCTGCGTCTCTCTCACTTGGCGCCCATACTTCTCTCAGACAAGGCCTAACTCCTCTCCGTCGCAAGGCATGGCCGCAGACACACAGCTTGTGTACCCCACACTTTATACAAATAATGTAAGAAGCCTCCGAAGACCTTATCATTTCAATCACGCCTCCAAGAAAACACCAAATAAACATATCGTTATAAATGGTGACAGCGGTGCCTCGCAGCAGTTGTGTTTGCCCGCGAGGGAGGAAGAGGAATGAAGTTATCTACCACTTCATCAGTCTCTACAAGAAGCATCCTTTTCTCAACGAGTTATCCCGATGTGTGTCTGCAAATCTCGCTCCCGACACAGGTACATGCAGGTCCCGGCCGAAATTTGTCTAATTCTCCGAAATTGGGGGACTGACTCCAACCAGCGTCCCACGATGTTGCTCAGTCCCCCTGCTCAGCCTTGCCAGCATTTCTGCTGTTGTTGTTCAGCTCAGCAAACATTTCGCCTTTAGAGGGGAGTTAGTGGTGATTTCAGCGTCTAGTGTAGTGTTCCTTCCGAGTTT
>WNWK01052502.1:0-12161 GCA_009830355.1 Cherax destructor
TACGTCTCATATAGCTTTGTGTGTCTGATATAGCTTTGTATGTCTGATATAGCTTTGTGTGTCTGTTATAGCTTTGTATGTCTGATATAGCTTTGTATGTCTGATATAGCTTTGTACGTCTCATATAGCTTTGTGTGTCTGATATAAGAACATAAGAACATAAGAAAGGAGGAACACTGCAGCAGGCCTGTTGGCCCATACTAGGCAAGTCCATCACAATCCGTCCCACTAACAGAATATTTGCTCAACCCAATTTTCATTGCTACCCAAGAAATAAGCTTTCACAATTCTACCCACTCATGCGCGAGTCCCACTCAAATCCAACCCCTCTCACTCATGAATTTATCCAACCTAAATTTGAAACTACCCAAGGTCCTAGCTTCAATAACCCTACTAGGCAGACTGTTCCACTCATCAACTACCCTATTTCCAAACCAATACTTTCCTATATCCTTTCTAAATCTAAACTTATCTAACTTGAATCCATTATTGCGGTTCTCTCTTGGAGAGATATCCTCAAGACCTTATTTATATCCCTTTGTTAATACCCATTTTCCACTTGTATACCTCGATCATGTCTCCCCTCATTCTACGTCTTACAAGTGAATGTAATTTTAGGGTCTTCAATCTTTCTTCGTAAGGAAGATTTCTAATGCTATGTATTAATTTAGTCATTCTACGCTGAATGTTTTCTAACGAATTTATGTCCATTCTGTAATATGGAGACCAGAACTGAGCTGCGTAATCTAGGTGAGGCCTTACTAATGATGTATAAAGCTGTAATATAACCTCTGGACTTCTGTTGCTAACACTTCTTGATATAAATCCCAGTAATCTATTTGCCTTATTACGTACGCTTAGGCATTGCTGTCTTGGTTTAAGGTTGCTGCTTACCATCACCCCCAAGTCCTTCTCCAATCTGTATGGCTAAGTTCTACGTTATTTAACTTATAAGTGCTTGGGTTATGGACACTCCCGAGCTTCAGAACCTTGCATTTATCTACATTGAACTGCATCTGCCACTTTTCTGACCACGAATTAAGTTTGTCTAAATCTTCCTGAAGTTCTATGACATCTATGTTTGAATCAATTATCCTACCTATCTTCGTGTCGTCGGCGAATTTGCTCATATCACTAGTAATTCCCTCATCAAGGTCATTGATATATATTATAAATAACAATGGGCCTAAGACTGATCCCTGTGGAACACCACTTGTTACAAGTCCCCATTCGGATTTAACCCCATTTATGCACACTCTCTGCTTCCTATTGGTGAGCCATGTCTCGATCCATGACAGCACTTTTCCCCCAATGCCATGAGCTGCCACTTTCTTTAACAGTCTCTGGTGCGGTACTCTATCAAAAGCCTTACTAAAGTCTAAATAAACAATATCGAATTCTTTATCGTGATCAACAGCCTCAAAAGCTTTACTGAAGAAGGTTAATAAATTAGATAGGCAGGAACGGCCCCTCGTGAATCCATGCTGGGTATCATTAATCAAATTATGGTTATCTAGATGGCTTCTAATAATATCAGCTATAATTGACTCTAGTAATTTGCCTACAATTGAGGTCAGGCTTATTGGGCGGTAGTTTGACGGTAGTGACTTGTCCCCTGCTTTAAAAATAGGAATTACATTAGCCATCTTCCACATATCAGACACTACACCTGTTTGAAGAGATAAATTAAAAATGTTAGATAGCTTTGTATGTCTGATATAGCTTTGTATGTCTGATATAGCTTTGTACGTCTGATATAGCTTTGTACGTCTGATATAGCTTTGTACGTCTGATATAGCTTTGCACGTCTCATATAACTTTGTACGTGTGATATAGCTTTGTACGTCTGATATAGCTTTGTATGTCTGATATAGCTTTGTACGTCTGATATAGCTTTGTACGTCTGATATAGCTTTGTATGTCTGATATAGCTTTGTACATCTGATATAGCTTTGCACGTCTCATATAAATTTGTACGTCTGATATAGCTTTGTACGTCTGATATAGCTTTGTATGTCTGATATAGCTTTGTACGTCTGATATAGCTTTGTACGTCTGATAAAGCTTTGTATGTCTGATAAAGCTTTGTACGTCTGATATAGCTTTGTATGTCAGATAGCTTTGTACGTCTGATATAGCTTTGTACGTCTGATATAGCTTTGTACGTCTCATATAGCTTTGTACGTCTGAAATAGCTTTGTATGTCTGATATAGCTTTGTACATCTGATATAGCTTTGTATGTCAGATATAGCTTTGTACATCTTATATAGCTTTGTACGTATGATATAGCTTTTTACGTCTGATATAGCTTTGTATGTCTGATATAGCTTTGTACATCTGATATAGCTTTGTACGTATGATATAGCTTTGTACGTCTGATATAGCTTTGTATGTCTGATATAGCTTTGTACGTCTGATATAGCTTTGTATGTCTGATATAGCTTTGTATGTCTGATATAGCTTTGTACGTCTGATATAGCTTTGTATGTCTGATATAGCTTTGTACGTCTGATATAGCTTTGTACGTCTGATATAGCTTTGTACGTCTGATATAGCTTTGTACGTCTGAAATAGCTTTGTACGTCTGATATGCAGAAAATTCGGAATGTGGAAATTAGGAGAAAGTGTGGAGTTACTAAAAGTATTTGTCAGAGGGCTGAAGAGGGGTTGTTGAGGTGGTTTGGTCATTTAGAGAGAATTATTCAAAGTAGAATGACTTGGAGAGCGTATAAATCTGTAGGGGAAGGAAGGCGGGGTAGGGGTCGTCCTAGAAAAGGTTGGAGGGAAGGGGTAAAGGAGGTATTGGGGGCGAGGGGCTTGGACTTCCAGCAAGCATGTGTGAGCGTGTTAGATAGGAGTGAATGGAGACGAATGGTTTTTGGGACATGACGATCTGTTGGAGTGTGAGCAGGGTAACATTTTGTGAAGGGATTCAGGAAACCAGTTAATTGATTTAGTTGGACTTAAGTCCTGGAAATGGGAAGTACAATACCTGCACTTTAAAGGAGGGGTCTGGGATAGTGACAGCTGGGAGGACAATTATCAGCTGTCGTATCTGAGCAACTCTGCAAAGACAGTGATTATGTATGTGTGTGGTGAAAGTGTTGAATGATGATGAAAGTATTTTCTTTTTTGGGGATTTTCTTTCTTTTGGGTCACCCTGCCTCGGTGGGAGACGGCCGACTTGTTGAAAAAAAAAAAAAAAAAAAAAATATATATATATATATATATATATATATATATATATATATATATATATATATATATATATATGAAATTAGTTCTGAGGCACCCACACCATCGCATTTCCTCGGACCATGGTACAACACCTAGCTCTGCTGGGTGCATGATCTTTGTACGATTGGATGGTCCAGTGGGTTATAGCATCGTGGATTTTTCACTCACCATGAGGCAGGCCAAATCAACATGGGTTCGATCCCCCGGATCGATATAGCTTTGTATGTCTGATATAGCTTTGTATGTCTGATATAGCTTTGTATGTCTGATATAGCTTTGTACGTCTGATATAGCTTTGTATGTCTGATATAGCTTTGTATGTCTGACATAGATTTGTACGTCTGATATAGCTTTGTACGTCTGATATAGCTTTGTACGTATGATATAGCTTTGTACGTCTGACAAAGCTTTGTATGTCTGATATAGCTTTGTATGTCTGATATAGCTTTGTATGTCTGATATAGCTTTGTATGTCTGATATAGCTTTTTATGTCTGATATAGCTTTGTATCTTTGATATAGCTTTGTACGTCTCATATAGCCTTGTACGTCTGATATAGCTTTGAATGTCTGATAAAACTTTGTGTGTATGTTATAGCTTTGTATGTCTGATATAGCTTTGTATGTCTGATATAGCTTTGTACGTCTCATATAGCTTTGTGTGTCTGATATAGCTTTGTATGTCTGATATAGCTTTGTACGTCTGATATAGCTTTGTACGTCTGATATAGCTTTGTAAGTCTGATATAGCTTTGTACGTCTGATATAGCTTTGTACGTCTGATATAGCTTTGTACGTCTGATATAGCTTTGTACGTCTGATATATCTTTGTACGTCTGATATAGCTTTGTACGTCTGATATAGCTTTGTATGTCTGATATAGCTTTGTGTGTCTGATATAGCTTTGTACGTCTGATATAGCTTTGTACGTCTGATATAGCTTTGTACGTCTGATATAGCTTTGTACGTCTGATATAGCTTTGTACGTCTGATATAGCTTTGTGTGTCTTATATAGCTTTGTACGTCTGATATAGCTTTGTATGTCTGATATAGCTTTGTACGTCTGATATAGCTTTGTACGTCTGATATAGCTTTGTACGTCTGATATAGCTTTGCACGTCTCATATAACTTTGTACGTCTGATATAGCTTTGTACGTCTGATATAGCTTTGTGTGTCTGTTATAGCTTTGTATGTCTGATATAATTTTGTATTTCTGATATAGCTTTGTACGTCTCATATAGCTTTGTGTGTCTGATATAGCTTTGTATGTCTGATATAGCTTTGTGTGTCTGTTATAGCTTTGTATGTCTGATATAGCGTTGTATGTCTGATATAGCTTTGTACGTCTCATATAGCTTTGTGTGTCTGATATAGCTTTGTATGTCTGATATAGCTTTGTATGTCTGATATAGCTTTGTACGTCTGATATAGCTTTGTACGTCTGATATAGCTTTGTACGTCTGATATAGCTTTGCACGTCTCATATAACTTTGTACGTGTGATATAGCTTTGTACGTCTGATATAGCTTTGTATGTCTGATATAGCTTTGTACGTCTGATATAGCTTTGTACGTCTGATATAGCTTTGTACGTCTGATATAGCTTTGCACGTCTCATATAACTTTGTACGTCTGATATAGCTTTGTACGTCTGATATAGCTTTGTGTGTCTGTTATAGCTTTGTATGTCTGATATAGTTTTGTATTTCTGATATAGCTTTGTACGTCTCATATAGCTTTGTGTGTCTGATATAGCTTTGTATGTCTGATATAGCTTTGTGTGTCTGTTATAGCTTTGTATGTCTGATATAGCTTTGTATGTCTGATATAGCTTTGTACGTCTCATATAGCTTTGTGTGTCTGATATAGCTTTGTATGTCTGATATAGCTTTGTATGTCTGATATAGCTTTGTACGTCTGATATAGCTTTGTACGTCTGATATAGCTTTGTACGTCTGATATAGCTTTGCACGTCTCATATAACTTTGTACGTGTGATATAGCTTTGTACGTCTGATATAGCTTTGTATGTCTGATATAGCTTTGTACGTCTGATATAGCTTTGTACGTCTGATATAGCTTTGTATGTCTGATATAGCTTTGTACATCTGATATAGCTTTGCACGTCTCATATAAATTTGTACGTCTGATATAGCTTTGTACGTCTGATATAGCTTTGTATGTCTGATATAGCTTTGTACGTCTGATATAGATTTGTACGTCTGATAAAGCTTTGTATGTCTGATAAAGCTTTGTACGTCTGATATAGCTTTGTATGTCAGATAGCTTTGTACGTCTGATATAGCTTTGTACGTCTGATATAGCTTTGTACGTCTCATATAGCTTTGTACGTCTGAAATAGCTTTGTATGTCTGATATAGCTTTGTACATCTGATATAGCTTTGTATGTCAGATATAGCTTTGTACATCTGATATAGCTTTGTACGTATGATATAGCTTTTTACGTCTGATATAGCTTTGTATGTCTGATATAGCTTTGTACGTCTGATATAGCTTTGTATGTCTGATATAGCTTTGTATGTCTGATATAGCTTTGTACGTCTGATATAGCTTTGTATGTCTGATATAGCTTTGTACGTCTGATATAGCTTTGTACGTCTGATATAGCTTTGTACGTCTGATATAGCTTTGTACGTCTGAAATAGCTTTGTACGTCTGATATAGCTTTGTATGTCTGATATAGCTTTGTACTCTGATATAGCTTTGTACGTCTGATATAGCTTTTACGTCTGATATAGCTTTGTACGTCTGATATGCTTTGTACGTCTGATATAGCTTTGTACGTCTGATATAGCTTTGTACGTCTGATATAGCTTTGTAGTCTGATATAGCTTTGTACGTCTGATATAGCTTTGTAGTCTGATATAGCTTTGTATGTCTGATATAGCTTTGTACGTCTGATATAGCTTTGTAGTCTGATATAGCTTTGTACGTCTGATATAGCTTTGTATGTCGATATAGCTTTGTACTCTGATATAGCTTTGTACGTTGATATAGCTTTTACGTCTGATATAGCTTTGTATGTCTGATATAGCTTTGTACTCTGATATAGCTTTGTAGTCTGATATAGCTTTGTACGTCTGATATAGCTTTGTAGTCTGATATAGCTTTGTAGTCTGATATAGCTTTGTATGTCTGATATAGCTTTGTAGTCTGATATAGCTTTGTAGTCTGATATAGCTTTGTATGTCTGATATAGCTTTGTACGTCTGATATAGCTTTGTACGTCTGATATAGCTTTGTACGTCTGATATAGCTTTGTACGTCTGAAATAGCTTTGTACGTCTGATATAGCTTTGTATGTCTGATATAGCTTTGTATGTCTGATATAGCTTTGTATGTCGATATAGCTTTGTGTCTGATATGATGCTTATGTCTGATATAGCTTTGTATGTCTGATATAGCTTTGTACGTCTGATATAGCTTTGTACATCTGATAAAGCTTTGTAGCGATAAATTTGTACGTCTGATATAGCTTTGTATGTCGATATAGCTTTGTACATCTGATATAGCTTTGTACGTAGGATATAGCTTTGTACGTCTGATATAGCTTTGTATGTCTGATATAGCTTTGTATGTCTGATATAGCTTTGTATGTCTGATATAGCTTTTATGTCTGATATAGCTTTGTATCGTCTGATATAGCTTTGTACGTTGATATAGCTTTGTACGTCTGATATAGCTTTGTATGTCTGATATAGCTTTGTACATCTGATATAGCTTTGTACGTCTGATATAGCTTTGTACGTCTGATATAGCTTTGTATGTCTGATATAGCTTTGTACGTCTGATATAGCTTTGTATGTCTGATATAGCTTTGTATGTCTGATATAGCTTTGTACGTCTGATATTGCTTGTACGTCTGATATAGCTTTGTACGTCTGATATAGCTTTGTACGTCTGATATAGCTTTGTACGTCTGATATAGCTTTGTACGTCTGAATAGCTTTGTACGTCTGATATAGCTTTGTATGTCTGATATAGCTTTGTACGTCTGATATAGCTTTGTATGTCTGATATAGCTTTGTACTCTGATATAGCTTTGTACGTCTGATATAGCTTTGTATGTCTGATATAGCTTTGTAGTCTGATATAGCTTTGTACGTCTGATATAGCTTTGTAGTCTGATATAGCTTTGTATCTGATATAGCTTTGTACGTCTGATATAGCTTTGTACGTCTGATATAGCTTTGTAGTCTGATATAGCTTTGTACGTCTGATATAGCTTTGTATGTCTGATATAGCTTTGTATGTCTGATATAGCTTTGTATGTCTGATATAGCTTTGTATGTCTGATATAGCTTTGTAGTCTGATATAGCTTTGTAGTCTGATATAGGCTTTGTACGTCTGATATAGCTTTGTATGTCTGATATAGCTTTGTACGTCTGATATAGCTTTGTAGTTGCATATAGCTTTGTACGTCTGATATAGCTTTGTACGTCTGATATAGCTTTGTACGTCTGATATAGCTTTGTACGTCTGATATAGCTTTGTATGTCTGATATAGCTTTGTAGTCTGATATAGCTTTGTAGTCTGATATAGCTTTGTACGTCTGATATAGGTACTTTGTATGTCTGATATAGCTTTGTACGTCTGATATAGCTTTGTACGTCTGATAAGCTTGTACATTGATATAACTATTGTACGTTGTATAGCTTGTACGTCTGATAAGCTTTGTACGTCTGATAAGCTTTGTAGTCTGATATAGCTTTGTATTCTGTTAATAGTTAATGTGTCTGATATAGCTTTTATGTCTGATATAGCTTTGTACGTTGATATAGCTTTGTACGTCTGTACTAGCTTTGTAGTCTGATATAGCTTTGTACGATCTGATATACTTTGTATTCTGATATAGCTTTGTACGTCTGATATAGCTTTTGCTCTCATATAGCTTTGTACGTCTGATATAGCTTTGTAGTCTGATAACTTTGTATGTCTGATATAGCTTTGTATGTCTGATATAGCTTTGTACGTCTGATATAGCTTTGTATCTGATATAGCTTTGTACGTCTGATACTTTGTACGTCTGATATAGCTTTGTATGTCTGATATAGCTTTGTACTCTGATATAGCTTTGTACGTATGATATAGCTTTGTACGTCTGATATAGCTTTGTATGTCTGATACTTGTTCGATAAGCTTTGTATGTCTGATATAGCTTTGTATGTCTGATATAGCTTTGTATGTCTGATATAGCTTTTATGTCTGATATAGCTTTGTACGTCTGATATAGCTTTGTACGTCTGATATAGCTTTGTACGTCTGATATAGCTTTGTACGTCTGATATAGCTTTGTACTCTGATATAGCTTTGTACGTCTGATATAGCTTTGTACGTCTGATATAGCTTTGTATGTCTGATATAGCTTTGTACTCTGATAGCTTGTATGTCTGATATAGCTTTGTATGTCTGATATAGCTTTGTACGTCTGATATGCTTTGTACGTCTGATATAGCTTTGTATGTCTGATATAGCTTTGTACGTCTGATATAGCTTTGTACGTCTGATATAGCTTTGTACGTCTGATATAGCTTTGTATGTCTGATATAGCTTTGTACGTCTGATATAGCTTTGTATGTCTGATATAGCTTTGTATCGTCTGATATAGCTTTGTATCTGATATAGCTTTTAGTCTGATATAGCTTTGTACGTCTGATATAGCTTTGTACGTCTGATATAGCTTTGTACGTCTGATATAGCTTTGTACGTCTGATATAGCTTTGTACGTCATCTTTTATATAGCTTTGTACGTCTGATATAGCTTTGTACGTCTGATATAGCTTTGTACGTCTGATATAGCTTTGTACGTCTGATATAGCTTTGTATGTCTGATATAGCTTTGTGTCTGATATAGCTTTGTACGTCTGATATAGAGGTACATAATGGGTCCAGGGACTGGGCACCAATGTTTTGACACCTGAACAACTTACACTTGTAATGAACTATTTACGTTTTTTATATCTAGTCACACTCGTGATAAGCGTCGGTGTTAAACGTCTGCCTACCACTATCTTTCTCCTGGCATCTCGCATCTCGCATTTCCTGTGTTAATTGCGCAGTTAATGCGCTCCTCGGCGAAATGCTCTTAACTGTGCTCACGTCGAGGTCCCTCTCTTTCAGAGAGGATTGCAGCCTCTGTCCACATCGTCCCTGCGTACGCTGGGTTCCAGTCGTCTGTTGCCTTCTCTCTTCCGATTCTCATAACTTTGTATTTGCTGGGATTAAATGTGTGTGTTCATTTCCTCTTCTCTCTTTCTATCTCATCTCTTTCCCCTCTCTCTATCTCTTCCTCCTCTTTCTCTCTCTCTCTCTCTCTCTCTCTCTCTCTCTCTCTCTCTCTCTCTCCTCTCACTTTACACAGGGTTTAACAAGGTTAGGTTAGGGTGACTAACTTTATTGACAAGCTAAGAGCTGTTACCTACATCAGCTTATTTTAAAGCCTTTTTATTGTAATGAAACATACAAGTAGGGAACAGGATGAAGTTGGAGCCATCTGTGGGCCAGCAATTTCATTTGATCAACTGACTTTAATTGGTAGATATTATTATTCGGTACGAACATGTTCCAGACTCGAGTCAACCTAGAAATAAATGATCTCAGATGAAGTGATGTTCTGGAGAAGGTTACAGCCAGAGTGAAGTTTACTGCTTGATGTCCGTCTTGTGGTGTAGAAGCTCACTTCTCGCTGTCCTCGGAGAGGAGCCAAGTGTGGTACTTTGACAGTATTGGCCTTGTACATAACAATAAGGCCGCCCACATCCCACCGGTGTTTAAGGCTCTGCTGAAATGAGATAAGGCGTCATTCTCTGTTCTCTACTCTGTCAAGAAGTCGCAATGAGATGAGGGACAAGCAATCCAAGTAAGTGGAGCATACTCAAGGTGTGAGCATACTCAAGGTGTGAGCATACTCAAGGTGTGAGCTTACTCAAGGTGTGAGCTTACTCAAGGTGTGAGCTTACTTGCAACCTCTACTGTCGAGCAGATGTGAGATACGTCGATGTGTTGTAAGCTTCCTGGTCACCTTTTTTGCTAGATTTAAAACATGGTTCTTCATGGTCAATTTGGAGACACATTTCACTCCAGAGACAACAGCTTCCTCCCCAGGTACCAACACTCTCCCATTCATACTTACTACTGCTCCGGCATTACCCTCGTGGTGCCGAGAGACCATCATCATTTGTGTTTTCTCAGGAGCAAATGTTACCTGCCATCGGTTTCCCCAGGCTAATTTAGCTCTTAGCTGGTGATTGATGTAGCTTAGAGTAGCTGGCTTTTCATCCCTTGGATAAGTAAATGTCAGAGTACAGTCATCTATATATGCATGGGATTCTGGGATAAGATGAAGAATGTCATTGAAGTAGACATTCCATAACAATGGCCCATTGAGAACTACCTTGGAAATCTCTAAGGAGACATAGTGTAGAGCCTGCAATTCCCAGTGCCTGTAGTTTCTCCAAGAGTCCCTGGTGTCATACTCGGTCGAAAGCACCAGCAATGTCCAGTGCTGCCAAACAGCTGACTTTGGATTCATCAGATGACTTTTGCCACTTAGTGGAGAGGTTTAACAAAAGATCAGCAGCAGAGTAACCTTTTTTGAAGGCATATTGACGGTCACAAAGAAGTGAGTGGTAGTCGAAAACTGTCATTTGCCGTGGGATTATTGTCTCAAGAATCTTGCCAGTGACTGACAGGAGTGACACTGGTCTGCAGTTGCTGATTTCCGCTCTGCTCTTTTTTTGTGAACAGCGACTACATTTGCCTCTTTCCGAAGAGAAGGCCATTTACACTGTACTAGACAGTGCTGATAGATGCAAGTTTGATGTGCTGCTAGCTTGTCAGCACATCTACCCAGCAATCTTGGGCTCAGCTTGTCTGGGCCTACAGCCTTTCCACGGTCCAGCGATTTAATAAGATACACCTTCTCCCGCCTTATTGTTACCACTGACAGTTTTGACACGGTTCTTGCAGCTAGCCAATGAGGGTCCCTTACTGGATCAGGAACTTGCATCTTGGCAGAAAAGTGTTCGGCAAAGAGACCAACTTCTCCTGACTACCAGTAGAGCTGGTCCCATCCTGTCAATTTAGAGATGGAATAAGTTCATAGGTAAATAACCTTGTCGGTTTTGGAACCAACTCTACCTGATGCTAGCTTTCTTTTCATATGAGCCTCCCATTTAGAAAAGACCCACTTTTGAATTTCACCCATATGCCTACAGGCTTCCCTGTGCAGATTCCTGTTATAGGTTTTTTTTTTATATTTTATTAAACATAAACTTACATATATTATAACATACCCTGAACCAAATATAACAAACCAAACAAATTTAAATAGTAAATATGAACTCATTCAAAACGTAACTTTACTTTAACAATTTTAAAGAACATCGTAAACCAAAACAAAATATTATGCAAACATTAGACAATATCAAACATCAAATCGAGCATCAGACACCAAAGGTGTATTTATTTATGACAGTGTTATACATTCTCATTATCAACTTGCAACTAACAATTTAACTCCAAACCCACAAAATAGATGAAATCTGCTCAATAAACCTAAAAAGTACAACACATCCACCACACCTGGTTATTACACCCAAAAAAAATTGGCTTTAACCAACAACAAAAGTGACAACATACCCACACCCAACCCGAGCCAAAAACATTATAGGCTCTCACAAAATAAAGGATCAACTGATCACTATCAGTCATCACAACATAGAAGCCGTACATTAAACCCTAAACATAAAGGCTTCCAAACAACATACAACAAACCATTCACTCTAATTGCTACAAAATATTAACCCATCCATAAAAACTTCCACTTCCCACACATTCCATCCTTTCACACTTGACAATACAACAAACCAAACATCTCATAACACTTCACCACACAGGGT
>WNWK01052503.1:0-12161 GCA_009830355.1 Cherax destructor
GGGGAAAACCCCAAAAAAGGGGAAAAAATTTGGGGTTAGAGGCAACACAAAAGGTCAGGGGGCCCCAAAACTTTTACCTGCCCCCCGCATACATCAGGGGGGTTCCCCAAAAAAACCCCCCTTTTTTAATTGGGCGGGGGGCCCAAAATGGGGACCTGACCAGCCAGGCTGTGGTTTTAGTTGGGTGCGTGGGCCACAGTAAAGCCTTTGTACCTGATCCCCAAAAAGAGGCCTGGCAAGACCGGGGGCCCCGGGGAACCCTGGGAACCCCTTCCCGGTATAATGAGGTCCGGGGGGTGATCCCCGGGGATGGGGGAAAAAAATTAGGTTTCCCCTTTTTTTGCCCCTGCATCGGGGGGTTTTTTAAAGTAGCATTGATTTTGCTAACCTGTAACCTTGTAATTTTGTAAAAATAAAGAAATTATTTTATTAAATTTTTTAAATTTTTTAAATTTTTTAAATTTTTTAAATTTTTTTTAAATTTTTTATTAAAATTATTATTATTTTTATTTTATTATTTCTTTTTTTATAAGAAAACCCCCCCTTTGGGGAAAACAGGACTGAGACATTTTTAAAACCCTGACAACATTCACGTTAATGTTGGGAAAACCCCCTAAAAAAACAGCACAGAATGAGACACATCACAGCACAGAATGAGACCCTCCAGGGAGAATGAGAAAATCACAGCACAGAATAACCCCTCACAGCCAGAATGAGACCCAACCCGGGGCCCCCAAAGGGGACCCATCACAGCACAGAATGGGGGCCCCACAGCCCGAATGAGACCCTACAGCCAAGGGGAAAAAAAACCCATCACAACACAGAATGAGACCCATCACAGCACAGAATGAGACACATACAGCACAGAATGATACCCATCACAGCACAGAATGAGAAAATCCGCACAGAATGAGACCCATCACAGCCCCAGAATGAGACACATCACAGCACAGAATGAGACACATCACAGCACAGAATGAGACCCATCACAGTGCAATGAGATCAGTCAGCACAGGTTGAGACCACTGACACCACAGGTTGAGACCACTGACACTACAGGTTGAGACCACTGACACCCCAGGTTGAGACTACTGACACCACAGGTTGAGACCACTGACACCACAGGTTGAGACCACTGACACCACAGGTTGAGACCACTGACACCACAGGTTAAGACCACTGACACCACAGGTTTAGACCACTGACACCACAGGTTGAGACTACTGACACCACAGGTTTAGACCACTGACACCACAGGTTGGGCCACTGACACCACAGGTTGAGACCACTACACCACAGGTTTAGACCACTGACACCACAGGTTGAGACCACTGACACCACAGGTTTAGACCACTGACACCACAGGTTTAGACCACTGACACCACAGGTTGAGACCACTGACACCCACAGGTTGAGACCACTGGGCACCACAGGTTGAGACCACTGACACCACAGGTTGGGGACCACTGGGCACCCAGGTTGAGACCACTGGGCACCACAGGTTTAGACCACTGACACCACAGGTTGAGACCACTGGGCACCACAGGTTGAGACCACTGGGCACCACAGGTTGAGACCACTGACACCACAGGTTTAGACCACTGACACCACAGGTTGAGACCACTGACACCACAGGTTGAGACCACTGACACCACAGGTTGAGACCACTGACACCACAGGTTGAGACCACTGACACCACAGGTTGAGACCACTGACACCACAGGTTGAGACCACTGACACCACAGGTTGAGACCACTGACACCACAGGTTGAGACCACTGACACCACAGGTTGAGACTAATCATGGCAGACCAATCACGTCACGAACTAACCCAGTAAAGGAAAATATAAATTTAGCTCAACTAGAGGAAACAAGATATAATTCCCAGGAAAGATGTACCACAAAATCTCTATTAATAGCTCAGTGTAAAACTCTCTCATCTCATGTTGGCTCAACATCTGAAGAAAATAATATCATTATTAACTGAAGAGCTAAACCCTTGGGTGGTGATCCAGCGCAGAGTGCGGTGAAAGACCCGAGGAAAATAAAACAGGTTACCAACAGTAAAAGACTTGGTGAAAGTCTGTAATAATGGGAGTGAAGGCGCTGAAGTGTGTGTTGACATCAGTCTTTGTGTGGAGCGTTCTCTGTGTATGGTGCTTGATGGTGAGTAATAATGTTCTTATTATATATTCATGGGGAATTGCTAAACCCAGCAGGGTCATACAACTCCTGGATACGCGAGGTAGTCAGGTTTGACACATGGAAGGAGAGCTAAAGACTCTTGAATCTTCAAGAGTCTTTCGCTGACATCAAGGCACATCCTTGAAGGGTCATACAGTGCCTCAGCAATGGGAGGTAATCAGGTTTCATTCAAGGAAAGGAAAGATAGTTAAAATAACTTGGATCAAGAGTCCTACAGTTTTATATCTAACATTAGTATAAATCCTTCAGATTTCGAGAAAGACATGGCCACACACGCATACCCTGACTTTGCTCCCTGTAAATAAAGCATTGCCACGTGTGTGTGTGTGTGTGTGTGTGTCGTGTTGATTGCCATTTTGTCCTATGCACATGTCGATTGAAGGCTGGGCCTGTTGTGTGTGAGTGTGTGTGTGTGTGTGTACTCACCTAATTGTGGTTGCAGGGGTCGAGACTGAGCTCCTGGCCCCGCCTCTTCGCTGTCCGCTACTGGGTCTCTGCTCCCCCTGTTCCATGAGCTTTATCATACTTCGTCTTAAAACTATGTATGGTTCCTGCCTCCACTATATCTTTCTCTAGACTATTCCACTTCCTGACTACTCTGTGGCTTAAGAAATGCTTCCTAACATCCCTTTGACTCATCTGAGTCTTCAGCTTCCAGTTGTGTCCCCTTGTTTCTGTGTTCCCTCTCTGAAACATCCTGTCACTGTCTACCTTGTCGATACCCCGCAGTATTTTGTATGTCGTTATCATGTCTCCTCTGACCCTTCTTTCCTCCAGTGTTGTTAGTCCTATTTCCCTCAACCTTTCTTCATAGGACAGACCCCTGAGTTGTGGAACTAACCTTGTCGCAAACCTTTGCACTTTCTCTAGTTTCTTTACGTGCTTGACCAGGTGTGGGTTCCAGACTGGTGCTGTATATTCTAGTATGGGCCTGACGTACACGGTGTACAGTGTCTTGAACGATTCCTTGTTAAGGTAACGGAACGCTAATCTTAGGTTTGCCAGTCGCCCATATGCTGCCGCAGTTATCTGGTTGATGTGTGCCTCCGGAGACGTGCTTGGCGTTATACTCACCCCAAGGTCTTTCTCCTTTGCTGAGGTTTGTAGTCTTTGTCCGCCTAGCCTGTACTCTGTCAGCGGTCTTCTTTGCCCTTCTCCGATCTTCATGACATTGCATTTGGTGGGATTGAATTCGAGAAGCCAGTGTATGTGTGTGTGTATGTGTGTATGTAAGTGTTAGTTACCATTTTGTCCTAGGCACATGTCGATTAGACACTAGGCCTGTTGTATATGTGTGTGTGTGTGTGTAAGGAAACACTTCGAAATGTTTCGGCCCCACCGGGAATTGAACCCGGGCCCTCCGTGCGTGAAGCAAGAGCGCTAGCCACCATGCCATCGGGGCGTGTATGTATATATGTGTGTGTGTGTGTGACCCAACAATAAAATTTGCACCAAGAACTCATTACAGTTGTGACCGGGTGTAGACTAGTGAATTGTTCATTGCTTTATAATTTGTTCATGATTGTAACCATGTATAAACGTAAGTAAGTAAATTTACTTACAAGTTTCATTACCTTTGTAACTTGTGAGTTCATTACCTTTGTAGCTTGTTAGTTCATTACCTTTGTAACTTGCTCAGCTATCAAAACTTTGGGGTCCAGTCCCTGGACCCATTATGTACCTCTGTAATCTTTTGACTACCGCCCACAGGATGGGTATGGGCTGCATAATAAAGATATTAAACTAAAACACACGAAGCAGCTGGGAGTGACTCGGGATACCAGTATATATTTGTAAATAAATGAGAAGTACCATTAGCACGAGCATTCAGTGAGTGTTCTTTGGAGAAGGAGCTTAGATTCAGGTAAAATCTCAGAGGTCTTAAAAGTGTAGATGTAGGTTCTCTTACAAAGTAGGCAGCAGAGCTATGGTCAAAATCACAAAGCAGCAGTTTTAGCTACTGCTGATGCTGCATTTTATGTAAACGCATTGAGAAGGACCTCAATGGAAATAAGTCACTTTGACTTTTGTGTTATCCTAGGCTCTCTACACATATGCTGCTATGTATGATAATCTATGTAACTGTATTTATGTGTATCTGAATAAACTTACTTACTTAAGGAAATGTCATCAAGCACGGAACAAAATGAGCCGCTCTTATGAAGGTGATATCACAAGCACTATTTAATGAATAATAATAATAATAATAATATAATAATAATAATAATAATAATAATAATAATAATAATACTTTATTTAGACATGGTACAATGATACATAGTTGGGTAGACATGATACATAGGTATTAATGAGATGTACATGCCAAAAGCCCCTAATATGCTGTGCATTGCGGGCATTCTTAGGACTATTTATTTGTAGACTACATGGTAAAAAATTATGGTTGATAATTTATAAAATAAGTATAATTGTGTATCTAAGTTATAAAGTTTGAATATAAGTTGAACATATCAGTTAATCGTAGCAATGCAACTAATTGAGTGAGATAACAATTTAAAACAATTAATTGCATTGCAGTTACAGTTTACGTGGTCATTATAATGTAAATGTTATAGAAACAGTTAGCTTAGTATGTATTATTCATAACAGTATGTGATTTGAAGGATTCCGTTTTCTTTCATATATGAATCAACATATATTGCATATGTAAGCATTTATGTGTATTCGTGTGTGTATTTATCTATTTGTGGCTGCAGGGGGTCGATCACAGCTCCTAGTGCATCTTCTTCGCTGGACGCTACTAGGTCCACCTCCTCCCTGCTCTAAGAGTCAGGACATCTGTCTCAAGTTCCACCCTTAATATACAAACGAGCTGCTCATGTCCTTTCATATCCTATTTCTTTACTTTTAACAAATCATTAGAATCTAGCACCTTCCCAACACTACTCAAAACAGCAAGGGTTACACCAATACACAAAGGTGGTGACCCTACAGACGTAAATAACTATAGGCCTATATCAAATCTACCATTGCTATCCAAAATATTCGAGAAACTTGTGGACAAAAGATTATACTCGTTTATAACGACACAAAGCATACTCAACCCCTGCCAATTTGGCTTCAGGAAAAATAAAAGCACTAACGATGCAATAGTAAAAATGATAGACCTGCTTTACACAGCACTTGAAAATAAGGAATATCCACTAGGACTTTTATTGACTTAAGGAAAGCTTTTGACACAGTAAACCACGGCATCCTACTCCACAAACTTGACCACTATGGAATAAGAGGTCATGCACTAGCATACCTCAAATCCTACCTCACTAATAGGTACCAGTATGTCACTATTAAAGACACATCCTCCACGACACTACCACTAGACACCGGCGTACCGCAGGAAGTGTCCTTGGTCCCCTGCTCTTCCTCTTATACATCAATGATCTTCCCAATGTATCACAACACCTGAAACCAATACTCTTTGCTGACGATACAACTTATGTCATCTCCCACACAAACCTTGCCACGCTTAATACCATTGTTAACGACGAATTAATAAAAATATCAACATGGATGACTGCCAATAAACTTACACTCAACACTGATAAGACCTTCTATATTATGTTTGGCAACAGAACAGATGATCCACAATTAAACATTAAGATCAACTCTACACCTATTGCTAGACATAACGAGGGCAAGTTCCTGGGCCTTCACCTTGACAGCAGCCTGAAATTCAGCACCCATATCCAACACATAACAAAGAAAGTGTCCAAAACTGTGGGGATCCTCTCAAAGATACGGTATTATGTACCACAATCAGCCCTACTCACACTATACTACTCACTCATCTATCCCTACCTCACATATGCCATTTGTGCATGGGGATCAACAGCAATTACCCACCTAAAGCCAATAATAACCCAACAAAAAGCCGCAGTAAGAATTATCACACAATCCAACGCTAGGCAGCACACCCCCACTCTTCAAAGACCTAAACCTACTCACTGTCCAGAACATCCATACTTACTACTCTGCTATCTACATTTATAGAACCATTAATTCCAACTTTAACCCTGAGCTAAAACACTTTCTTGACAGTTGTGACAGGACCCATAGACATAATACCAGACATAAACATCTCTTTGACATTCCCCGTGTCCGACTAAATCTATACAAAAATTCAATGCGCATAAAAGGGCCTAAAATCTGGAACTCCCTGCCTGAAAACTCTAGAACTGCAGACACAACCTCCATTTTCAAAAGCACCGTTAAAAACATCTTATCTCACTTACGCACCCAACCGGTAGTTAACCATACGAAAACTACTTTATCTTGCACATATCCACAGCAAAATACACTTATTGATATCTGTGATTCTCTTTAATTTGCACATTACTAACCACAGCAAAATACACTTATTGATATCTGTGATTCCCCTTAATTTGCACAGTTCTAACCAAAATTCTAATACAATTATTGCTCCATAATACTTAAGCTAGTCATAAGTTTGCCTAAGATACTCCAATATAGAAACTATATTATGCCAATATATCACCTTTATCATTAATATATAAACTAATTGCTAACATTTTATACTAATTGTTAAATTCTCAATGTTTAAATTCCAGTACCTAAATTTTGTAAACCTAACCTAACCTTACAATCTGTATATCCATTGTATAGCTATTGAGTAAGACCTATCATAAGACTGCCTGAAAAGCCTAGGCATACCTAGGCATATTATTGGCCATCTTGTAATATCAACTTTAATGTATAACTATAAGTACCCCCTACCTTGTATTACATGAAATAAAGAATTTGAATTTGAATTTGAATATGTATGGATCCTGTCTCCACTACATCACTCACCAGATTGTTCCATTTCCTGACAACTCTACATCTGACAACTCTACATCTGACAACTCTACATCTGACAACTCTACATCTGACAACTCTACAGCTGACAACTCTACATCTGACAACTCTACATCTGACAACTCTACATCTGACAACTCTACATCTGACAACTCTACATCCCTGTAACTCATTTGAATTTTCAACTTCCAGTTGTGGCCCCTTGTTCCTTTGTCTGATCTCTTAAACATTCTGTCCCTGTCCATCTTGTCAATTCCTCTCAGTATTTTATACGTCATTATCATGTCCTCCCTGTCACTCCTGTCCTCCAGTATCATCAGGTTGAGTTTCCTTAACCTCTTCTCATAGGACATACCCCTTAGCTACGGGACTAGTCTTGTTGCAAACTTTTGCACTATCTCTAATTTCTTGACGTGCTTGATCAAGTGTGGGTTCCATACTGGTGCTGCGTATTCCAATATGAGCCAGACATACACGGTGTACAGTGTGGTAAATGACTTCCTACTTAGATGTCGAAACGCTATTCTCAGGTTGCCAGGCGCCCATATGCTGTA
Organism: Cherax destructor; assembly: GCA_009830355.1. NCBI lineage: Eukaryota > Metazoa > Arthropoda > Malacostraca > Decapoda > Parastacidae > Cherax > Cherax destructor. The sequence goes on from WNWK01052503.1 coordinate 7,593, forward strand.
GTAGTTATTTAGTTGATGTGCGCCTCAGGAGATGTGCTCGGTGTGATGCTCACTCCAAGATACCTCTTCTTGAGTGAGGTTCGCGGTCTTTGACCCCCGAGCCTGTAATCTGTCTGCGGACTTCTTTGTCCTTCCCCAAGCTTCACAACTTTGCACTAGCTGGAGATAAACTCCGGGAGCCATTTATCGGATCAGGCCTACAACCGGTTCAGATCCCTTTGTAGTCTTTCCTGATTCTCGTCCACTTGTATTCTCCTTATTAGTTTCACGTCGTCTGCGAACAGGGACACCTCTGAATTTATCTCTTCTGAAATGTGATTCATATATACAAGAAACAGCACTGGCATTAAGAATGGCTATTGTGGAACCTACTCGACACATGCACCCACTCTGACACCTCGTCACATACCAACACACATTGTTTCCTTCCTGTCAGGTATTCCCTTATCCAAAGCAGTACTTTCCTTGATATTCCAGCCTTCTACTCTAGCTTCTATTATGCGGTAGTGTCAAAAGCCTTCTTACAGTCCAAGAAAAATGCAATCTACCCATCCCTCTCTCTCCTGTCTTACTTCCATTACCGTGTCCTAAGTGTGTGTGTGTGTGTGTGTCTGTATGTATTCACCTATTTGCGAATACATAAGTATGTGTGTATGCGTGTGTGAGTGTACCTGGAGTTTACCTGGAGAGAGTTCCAGGGGTCAACGCCCCTGCGGCCCGGTCTGTGACCAGGCCTCATGTTGAATCAGGGCCTGATCAACCAGGCTGTTACTGTTGGCCGCACGCAGTCCAACGTACGAACTACAGCCTGGCTGATCAGGTACCGACTTTAGGTGCCTGTCCAGTGCCTGCTTGAAGACAGCTAGGGGTTTATTGGTAATCCCCCTTATGTATGCTGGGAGGCAGTTGAACAGTCTTGGGCCCCTGACACTTATTGTGTTGTCTCTCAACGTGCTAGTGGCACCCCTGCTTTTCATTGGGGGGATGTTACATCGTCTGCCGAGTCTTTTGCTTTCGTAGGGAGTGACTCTCGTGTGCAAGTTTGGTACTAATCCCTCTAGAATTTTCCAAGTGTATATAATAATGTATCTCTCCCGCCTGCGTTCTAGGGAGTACAGGTTTAGGAACTTCAAGTGTTCCCAGTAATTGAGGTGGTTTATCGCAGTTATGCGTGCCATGAAGGTTCTCTGCACATTTTCTAGGTCAGCAATTTCACCTGCCTTGAAAGGTGCAGTTAGTGTGCAGCAATATTCCAGCCTATATAGAACAAGCGACCTGAAAAGTGTCAACATGGGCTTGGCATCCCTGGTTTTGAAGGTTCTCATTCTCCATCCTGTCATTTTTCTAGCAGATGCGATTGCTACATTGTTATGGTCCTTGAAGGCGAGATCCTCTGACATGATCACTCCCAGGTCTTTGACATTAGTTTTTCGCTCTATTGTGTGGTTGGAATTTGTTTTATACTCCGATGAGATTTTAATTTCCTCACGTTTTCCATATCGGAGTAATTGAAATTTCTCATCATTGAACTTCATATTGTTTTCTGCAGCCCATTTAAAGATTTGGTTGATGTCTGCTTGGAGTCTTGCAGTGTCTTCAGCGGTGGACACTGTCATACAGATTCGGGGTGTCATCTGCAAAGGAAGACACGGCACTGTGGTTTATATCACTGTCTATGTCCGATATGAAGATGAGGAACAGGATGGGAGCGAGTACTGTGCCTTGTGGAACAGAGCTTTTCACTGTAGCCGCCTCAGACTTTACTCTGTTGACTACTACTCTTTGTGTTCTACTTGTTAGGAAATTATAGATCCATCTACCCACTTTTCCTGTTATTCTTTTATCACGCATTTTGTGTGCTATCACACCATGGTCACACCTGTCAAAGGCTTTTGCAAAGTCTGTGTATATAACATCTGCATTCTGTTTGTCTTCTAGAGCATCCAGGACCTTGTCGTAGTAGTCCAGTAGTTGGGACAGACAGGAGCGACCTGCTCTAAACCCATGCTGCCCTGGGTTGTGTAATTGATGGGTGTCTAGATGAGTGGCGATCTTGCTTCTTAGAAACCTTTCAAAGATTTTTATGATATGGGACGTTAGCGCAATTGGTCTGTAGTTCATAATCGTGAGGAAGAGTGTTAATGTTGATATTTTTAAGCACATTTAATATTAATGTTAACAAATTATCGGATGGTATCAGCTGTTTTTTTAACCTACACCATAAAAATGGCCGATATCCACCGATACCGATACTTCAGCACATTCCTAATATACAGATAGTACGTGTATTAATTAACTATCAATTCCCAGTGTTTAATAGTCATAATTTATTACTGATCCAGTCCTAACCATTCCTGAAATTAATGGATCTGATGGTACTATATCTATTATATTTGTCATTATTACTGTTATTCCTATTAACCTCTCTGGCAGGGAGGATAGTGGGTAATGATCCACACAGTCATTAGCATTATTGCAGCTCCAATGAAAACGACCGCTCTATGACCCTAGTAGGCTTAGCGCTTCCTTTTGATAATAATAATAATAAAATCGACCGATAATACAGAAAGAGTCCGATAAAACGGACTAATAATGAAGGTGGGGGAAGGGGTGTACGATTGACAGAAAATCAGTTATATTGAATGGATGTAATCCGCTTAATCGATCCACTACCAGACATGGTAAAACGTGCATTGAAACAGACTTAGTCTGCTGAATTAAGGACACGGCCGGACATACAAAGAAAAAACTAATTCAAGTATGCTTTGATCTCTCACTCTCTCTCTCTCTCCCTTTCTCTCCCCCTCCTCTCTTTCCCCTCCCTCTCTTTCCCCCTTCCTCTCTTTCCCATCCCTCTTCCTATCTTACCCCCCTCTCTCCCTTTCCCTCTCTCCTCTTTCTCTTTCCTTATCTCTCTGGTTAGCTGGCCAACTGGCTGGCTTCCTTACTGATTGGCTGGTTAACAGGTTGGCTGACTAACTGGCTACCTGGCTGGCTGGCTGGCTGACTGACTGACTGGCTGGCTATCTGGCTGGCTGGCTGACTGACTGAGTACTTGGCTGGCTGGCTGACTGACTGACTGGCTGGCTACCTGGCTGGCTGGCTGACTGACTGAGTACTTGGCTGGCTGGCTGACTGACTAGCTACCTGACTGTCTGATCAGTGTTATCCGCACTTGCAACTAATATCAACTCATCCATCTTGTTTCTAGCATTACGACTATTTGTATATGTTTTTAGAAACCCTCTCTTTCTTTTCCATTCCTGCTCCTCTACTATCTCTATTACTGTCCTTATCACCTAGTGTCACTGGCTTTCCAATATACACCAATAACTCTACCTCATTCTGCGTATAACTGGTTTCAATAAAACTCACATCATTACAATGAGAATTCATCCTGCCCAATTCCATTGTATCTTATTTCATTTCTTTCCCACAAAAACTCATACCACTATTTCTAGTTTAAAGCCCTAACATCCCTCCACTGCATTGGCCAGTACCCCATGCCTTCCCTAGATAAGTAAATCCCATCCCTGGCATACATGTCATCTTTACCATAGAAAAGGTCCCAGTTGTCTATAAATGGTACTGTAATGTCCTTACAGTGTTTGTCCAGACAACAATTAACACCAAATGCCTTGGACAACCATTTATTTCCAACTCCTCAACAAAATGCTACATATGACAGGGTGCCCTCTCTTCTTCCTAATTATCCCTATTGCTGATCTATACCTACTAATCAGGTCCACACTCATGAGTCTGTCAACATCATTGCCTCCAGCATAATGCTGTCCAGATGACTAACAATATCATCCATCCCAGCCTCAGGAAACACACCTCTTCCTGTCTCTAAGACAAAAGCCTTATCCATAAACTTAGCCTGGTTGTCCCCAACTAAAGCAATGTTCTTGCCTTCACTGGTAGTATTCGTGATGTTCTCGATGTTCTTCGTTGGGATTGTCTTCGCTGGGATGTCTAGGGCTGTCAACTCTCACTACTCTATCAAAACTGAGAAGGGATTGCTGGTCACTACAGCAGTCTCCTGGACCTTTCTTAGTTTTTTTCTTCATTCCTTCCATTCCAACCAGCATCCAGTCATTGGTCTGATCATTGACACGGCTGTTCTCGATAATGTTGTTCCGGGATAATCTTTGCACGTACCTTTCAGTTTCCATTAACACTTCTTAAAGCTGAAGATACAGCTGCTCATAGTCGAGGAAACCATCATCACAATCTCAGTAAGCTTAGAATGGAACACACTAGGCACGTCTTCACAGGAACAAGGACACCTCACCACCCTGAGCAAGAATACCTCAAATGCCCTGTCTCTATATCTTGTAAACACTTATTTTGTCTCTGGCAACATAATTTCCAGTTGGACACAAGAAGCTTGTCTCTACCACCATAATAAAAATGGACAAGTTCTGGACAAAGCCTGGACCGTCCAAACTTGGGATTAAGCTGAGTTGGTTCATTTATTGGGTGCATGGTCGAACTGGACAGCCGTTCAATATTGCGAATTTGGTCCGCTTTATGGCTATTTTAATCTGACATCTCATTCAACGTACA
>WNWK01052504.1:0-12161 GCA_009830355.1 Cherax destructor
ATACAACACCACATATCACATGCCACCATACAACACCACATATCACATGCCACCATACAACACCACATATCACATACCATCATGCAACACCACATATCACATACCACCATACAACACACGTATCACATACCACCATACAACACCACATATCACATACCACCATACAACACCACATATCACATACCACCATACAACACCACATATCACATACCACCATACAACACCACGTATCACATACGTTTTGTACATAATGCAACAATTTATTAGAAAGTAATTCATTGTATCCAAGGTAATTAATAATAATTATTTCAGTGTATTAAGAAGTCATCATGGTAATCGCGGAACCTCCTTTAATAAACAGTAATGTTAAAGGTACACCTATGAGAAAAAAAATAGTGTTAGTAATTCAACTACAACATAGGAGGTGGTGTCGATTAACCGGGAATTCTCCCGGCCGGGGTCTTTACCAGATGGCGACCCGGCTCCCTGGCGTGGGAGTGTCAGAGACCTGTCTCCGATGGGAGGGGATACCCCTCATCGGCGGGACCAACTGTCCCCAGGCCTAGCCGTATTCCCCACCAGCACAAGGCATGGAGGTAGATGCCTAGGCCTCTCTGGTCTGCCACCTTCCCTAACAGGAAGGGCAGGCTTGTGAGCTGCAGATGGTAGCAAGTTCCAGCCTTGGCACCTACCCTGCCCTAATAGGGCTGGGCATAGTGATCGACTATAATATAGGAGGAGGAGGTGTTGATTCACCGGGAATTCTCCCGGCCCGGGTCTTTACTAGATGGCGACCCGGCTCCCTGGCGTGGGAGAGTCAGAGAATTATGTCTCCCATGGGAGAGGATACACCTCATCGGCGGGACCAACTGACCCCAGGCCTAGCCACATTCCCAACCAGCACGAGGCAGATAGATTAGTTAGTTAGTTCAGACTCTCAGGTAAGGACCCACAAAGGGCGAGGGGGAAGTGGGGACAGAAGAAGAATAGCCGGTGAGAGGAAGAGCTGAAGTAGAAGAGAAAGAGTCAGGACTAAACCCAACAGTCTAACTACTAAAAATGTAAGTGGCAGATAGATGCTAGGATAGTTGGGGAGCTGTTATGTAAAGGGATAAAATATCTATAATTTAAAAGATTTTATATTAATATACAATTTTGTTTAAAGTTAAAAAAAGTAAAAAAAATAAAAAAACTTTCGATTTTTTCTTAAATTATCTTTAAATAGTAATGTTAAATAAAATTAAGTATAAAAAGCTATATACAATAAATTATTAAATAATTTTCTGTTTTTGTCAATTTACATGTGTTACCCCTCAAGGAAGTTTCCTTGATGGTATTTAAGAGATCTTGATCCAAGGAAAGGAAGCTGACCACCCCTTCCTCAGTACCTCACATTGTCCTAGACTCTCTATGACACTGATGGGTTTAGCGCTCCAACGTAAATGTAACAATAATAAAGACTAAATACATTCCAGTACACACACACACACACACAGCCCCCGGTGGCCTAGTGGGTAAAGCTCTCGCTTCACGCACGGAGGGGCCGGGTTCAATTCCCGGTGGGGCAGAAACATTTCGAAGTGTTTCCTTACACACACACACACATACATACATACAACAGGCCTAGTGTCTAATTGACATGTGCCTAGGACAAAACGGTAACACACACAAGCTTTCAGAACTGGTTATTGCAAGGCGAGGAAGTTTGTAAGATGTGGCACACATTTTTCTGGCTTCTTCCCCATGCAGGTATGAGTAGCCAATACAGACGTCACGAGAGAATATGTGCATCGTGAAGTGTATCTGTGTATGTGCGTCGAGAAATGTGTATCTGTTTATGCATCGAAAGGTGTATATCTGTATATAAACACGAAGTGTGTATTTCTGAATGTATATATACACCAAGAGGTGTATACCTCTCACTGTATATACACTGAGACTTAAATACACGTCTTATGGGTCAAAGTATCCTCTGATAAGATTACAGAATTAATGACCCTCCTGTAGTCGATGAATCTCACCCCCAGCAACATCGTCAACATGATTATGATCTTTTTATAATCATGGGGAAGCGCTAAATTCTCCCGTAGCATGAGATAAAATCAGGTTTGATCCAGGAAGAGGAGGAGGTAACTCCATGACACCTGTCACTGTCAAGTCACCATTACTTGCCATTTATGTCATCTCTGTCTAACATTCAATAATGTCTGGTTTTGTTTTGTATAATATTTTTACACATAATCTCCACAAAGACATCTAACTCGATTTACCTCTCTCTCTCTCTCTCTCTCTCTCTCTCTCTCTCTCTCTCTCTCTCTCTCTCTCTCTCTTGTCACTCTCTTGTCACTCTCTTGTCACTCTCTTGTCACTCTCTTTACATACACACACACATTAACACACATTCACTCTAGGGATTCAGTGCTTGGCAGAAGTACTTCAGTTCAAGATTCTCCAACGTACTCATTTTGTGCATTAGGGGAATTACTAACAAACCTCCAGATGTCTTCAAAATGGAACTTGATAAGTTTCGTGAGTCACTTCCTGATCAGCCTGGCTGGGCGGCTGATCAGGCCAGAAACCGGGAGGCTCAGTCTGAAACCGGACCACAGGGGCGGTGACCCCCCGAAATCGACTCCAGGTAGATGTGGGATGGCAGCTCCAAGTATCACGATGTGATGGGAGACTATGAAGAGGGGTGGATACTAGCTCCATTTGTCAGTGAGAGTCAGACAATAATGAAGGAGGCTCTATCCTCTATTATGGCTGGATAGTAGGCTATTAAGATGGATGCATAGTCATCCATCACAGTGGGGATAGGAGGCTACGAGGAAGGATACATAGTCATCTCTCATGGAGGCCTGAGAGGCTTCCTTGTATGGTATTAGAGTGGGTGTTAGGGTGGGTGGGCGGCCGGTGTTAAGGCTGCTGGGCGGAGGGTGGGTCGTGGGGCCGCCCATACTTGGTAAAGTCCAACCCACCTCATGGCGTGGGCACGGTTGGGGATACCCAGCGGAGTGACCAAGACTCAGTCGTACCCCATATGATGGATGCCCCGCCAGAAAGGGCAGGGGGGTGGGAGGAGTGACTTGCTGACCCAGGGTAACGAGTGTCACCTTAACAGGAACCCAGCCACCAGCAGGTGGTACAGTGTGTGGGTAGTAGCGGCAACCGTTGTGGCAACGGCAAGAATTGTGGCAACAATAGTGGCGTCGGCAACAGGGAAAGATACAATACAATACAACTTTATTTATTTTCTGCTGTATACAAAATGAAGTTTACATGTCATAAATTGTTTAGCACAAAATAAAGGCACTAGCATGCGGGGCATTTAGTGCAGGTGCGAAGATAAAGGAAGAGAGGAAATAGTGGGGAGCGGGGAAGCAGATTTATTTAGGTACAGGTACACATAAGTACAGTTATACAAAAGTCAAAGTGACTTATTTTCATTAGGGCCAAAGGAAAAAAGAGAGAAAAGCGCTGAAGGTGGAAGAGGATAATGGGTGAAGCTGGAGGCTTGCGTGGTAGAGGGAGATGAGAGAGAGAGAGAAAGAGAGAGATGAGCGAGCGAGAGAGAGATAGCCGAAAAGGAGAATTTTTTTAGCTAAACCCAATATGTAAATTAGCTTCTGTGCCTTGTATGGTGTTTATTGACATTATTGTTAGCACTTGCTGCTACTGTGTACTGGAAAAGAAGGGAGAGGATGGATGAGGAGGGAGGGAGGTAGATAAGGAGGGTAAGGGAGTGAAATACGAATAGAAAGAGGTAAGGAGTAATGAGGGAGTGAGGTAAGGAAAGAGGGAGATGGAGGGTTAAAGGTAAAAAAAATAAAGGGAGTGATTGAGGGTATAAAGCTCACTACACCGAGTCTAGGATCCTGTATGGCGAAGCCTTCACCTAGTGCCTTGCGCTAGTGTCTTGCAGTTTAAATAATGCCATTAAAAATCAAAAGGATTTTGGTCAGTGATGTTGACATAGCTGCGTATATGGGAGTCTCGGGTGACACTGGAGAGTCTCGGGTGACACTGGAGAGTCTCGGGTGACACTGGAGAGTCTCGGGTGACACTGGAGAGTATCGGGTGACACTGGAGAGTCGTCTGTAACCTGTCACTGTGGATCATGTCGTCTGTTACCTGTCACTGTGGATCATGTCGTCTGTCACCTGTCACTGTGGATCATGTCGTCTGTCACCTGTCACTGTGGATCATGTCGTCTGTCACCTGTCACTGTGGATCATGTCGTCTGTCACCTGTCACTGTGGATCATGTCGTCTGTCACCTGTCACTGTGGATCATGTCGTCTGTCACCTGTCACTGTGGATCATGTCGTCTGTCACCTGTCACTGTGGATCATGTCGTCTGTCACCTGTCACTGTGGATCATGTCGTCTGTCACCTGTCACTGTGGATCATGTCGTCTGTCACTGTGGATCATGTCGTCTGTCACCTGTCACTGTGGATCATGTCGTCTGTCACCTGTCACTGTGGATCATGTCGTCTGTCACCTGTCACTGTGGATCATGTCGTCTGTCACCTGTCACTGTGGATCATGTCGTCTGTCACCTGTCACTGTGGATCATGTCGTCTGTCACCTGTCACTGTGGATCATGTCGTCTGTCACCTGTCACTGTGGATCATGTCGTCTGTCACCTGTCACTGTGGATCATGTCGTCTGTCACCTGTCACTGTGGATCATGTCGTCTGTCACTGTGGATCATGTCGTCTGTCACTGTGGATCATGTCGTCTGTCACTGTGGATCATGTCGTCTGTCACTGTGGATCATGTCGTCTGTCACTGTGGATCATGTCGTCTGTCACTGTGGATCATGTCGTCTGTCACTGTGGATCATGTCGTCTGTCACTGTGGATCATGTCGTCTGTCACCTGTCACTGTGGATCATGTCGTCTGTCACCTCTCACTGTGGATCATGTCGTCTGTCACCTCTCACTGTGGATCATGTCGTCTGTCACCTCTCACTGTGGATCATGTCGTCTGTCACCTCTCACTGTGGATCATGTCGTCTGTCACCTGTCACTGTGGATCATGTCGTCTGTCACCTGTCACTGTGGATCATGTCGTCTGTCACCTGTCACTGTGGATCGTGTCGTCTGTCACTGTGGATCATGTCACCTGTCACCTGTCACTGTGGGTCATGTCGTCTGTTAAACACACACTCTGAAGCTCTTAAAACATGCTATGTGAATCTGAGCTTAGGACACTAGAACACAGAAAGTGAGGAGACATGATCACAACATGCAGAATACTATAGATAAGATGGTAATATATACCGAAAGTATGGTAATAATGACTTTGTGCAAGTTATGGTGTTTTATTTCAAGAATTATCGTCCACCATGGAATTACCAATCCATGCAGAGACAAGCAAATCTTGAGGTGTAGAGAGGTTCGTGAGATGTAGAGAGAGTTAATTCTGCGGTGAGGTGGAGAGGTCGCCTGCGAGTGAGGTCTCAAGTGATGGTTGTGGAAGAATTAATTTTGCTGAAAACCTCAGAGATGGTGAAACCCCGAGTTCTGTGAGAGGTTATTGTGAGTGGTGGTTAAAGTTGATTGCGAACTGCCTGCTACGTCTGTGTGCTTCTTTGATAAATAATCTTGCTTGAGGGAAGTTCATCAGGTGGGTGGTTACATCTGTTACGATGTACTGTGCACGCGTTGCTAGCACTGTCCCTCTGGCCAATATAAGTGTTCAACACTTGGGCACCTTTATTGATGGCGACGTTTCGCCTACCAGTAGCTTTTTTCCCAAGTAGAATACATAGATATTATAAATACTAGAGATTAGGGAAGAAGTGGGAAGATAATTTCAAGGGGATCAGTTTCTCAGTTCTGATAGTTCAGTCCCTCAGCTTTGATGAATATGAAGCAGAACCATGAAGATGAAGACTTAAATACTCGAGCTAGAGGAGAGGTGCAGCAATGGAAGGCATTATCACTGATGGGTGGGGCCTATTGGTGGGTTTGCCTCCCTCAGGCCCAAGAGCTGGGCCTGAGGGAGGCAATAGAGTTGAAAATATCCTCTGTACTAAGACTCAATGACATTACTGTGGGAATGATCACCTATCGAGGCTGAGGGATTGATCACCTCCTGTCAAGACTGAGGGATTGATCACCTGTCAAGGCTGAGGGATTGATCACCTCCTGTCAAGGCTAAGGGAATGATCACCTCCTGTCAAGGCTGAGGGAATGATCACCTCCTGTCAAGGCTGAGGGATTGATCACCTCCTGTCAAGGCTGAGGATTGATCACCTCCTGTCAAGGTTGAGGGATTGATCACCTCCTGTCAAGGCTGAGGGATTGATCACCTCCTGTCAAGGCTGAGGGATTGATCACCTCCTGTCAAGGCTGAGGGATTGATCACCTCCTGTCAAGGCTGAGAGATTGATCACCTCCTGTCAAGGCTGAGGAATTGATCACCTCCTGTCAAGGCTGAGGGATTGATCACCTCCTGTCAAGGCTGAGGATTGATCACCTCCTGTCAAGGCTGAGGGATTGATCACCTCCTGTCAAGGCTGAGGATTGATCACCTCCTGTCAAGGCTGAGGGATTGATCACCTCCTGTCAAGGCTGAGGGATTGATCACCTCCTGTCAAGGCTGAGGGATTGATCACCTCCTGTCAAGGCTGAGGGATTGATCACCTCCTGTCAAGGCTGAGGATTGATCACCTCCTGTCAAGGCTGAGGGATTGATCACTTCCTGTCAAGGCTGAGGATTGATCACCTCCTGTCAAGGCTGAGGGATTGATCACCTCCTGTCAAGGCTGAGGATTGATCACCTCCTGTCAAGGCTGAGGAATGATCACCTCCTGTCAAAACTGAGGGAATGATCACCTCCTGTCAAGGCTGAGGGAATGATCACCTCCTGTCAAGGCTGAGGGAATGATCACCTCCTGTCAAGGCTGAGGGAATGATCACCTCCTGTCAAGGCTGAGGGAATGATCACCTCCTGTCAAGGCTGAGGGAATGATCACCTCCTGTCAAGGCTGAGGAATGATCACCTCCTGTCAAGGCTGAGGGAATGATCACCTCCTGTCAAGGCTGAGGGATTGATCACCTCCTGTCAAGGCTGAGGGATTGATCACCTCCTGTCAAGGCTGAGGGATTGATCACCTCCTGTCAAGGCTGAGGGATTGATCACCTCCTGTCAAGGCTGAGGATTGATCACCTCCTGTCAAGGCTGAGGATTGATCACCTCCTGTCAAGGCTGAGGGATTGATCACCTCCTGTCAAGGCTGAGGGATTGATCACCTCCTGTCAAGGCTGAGGAATTGATCGCCTCCTGTCAAGGCTGAGGGATTGATCACCTCCTGTCAAGGCTGAGGGATTGATCATCATCTGTCAAGGCTGAGGGATTGATCACCTCCTGTCAAAGGCTGAGTGATTGATCACCTATCAAGGCTGAGAGATTGATCTCCTATCAAGGTTGAGGAACTGATCACCTCCTGTCAAGGCTGATCACCTCCTGTTGTATGGTGGTATGTGATATGTGGTGTTGTATGGTGGTATGTGATGTGGTGTTTTACAGTGGTATGTGATATGTGGTGTTGTAAGGTGGCATGTGATACGTGGTGTTGTACAGTGGTATGTGATACGTGGTGTTGTAAGGTGGTATGTGATATGTGGTGTTGTAAGGTGGTGGTATGTGATATGTGGTGTATGATATGTGGTGTTGTATGATGGTATTGCTATAACAGAGACCTGACTCAATCTGAAAGATAGAGAGTTGCCTTCTGAATGTCACATACAAGGCTATAAATTATTCCACACTGATAGGGTCAACAGGAAGGGTGGTGGAGTAGCGATGTATGTCAGAGACAATTTAAATTGTTGTGTTAGACAAGATATATAATTAGAAGCGTCTGACACTGAATCTGTTTGGTTACAGCTTCTTGAGGACCGTGTAAAACTTATCTTGGGTGTGATTTACAGGCCCCCAAATCTTGATAGGGAGTGCAGTAAACTTCTATGGGATGAAATTCGTAAGGCATCTACATATGAAAATGTTGTGCTAATGGGAGATTTCAACTTTAGACAAATTGACTGGAGCAATTTGACAGGAAATTTAGAGTCAAGTGACTTTCTTGATACGATTCAGGATTGTTTTTTGAAACAGTTGGTGACAGAACCAACTAGAGGAAATAACCTGCTAGACTTGGTTCTTGCCAGCAGGGAATCGCTAATTAATAATCTTGAGGTTAATGATGAGCTTGGGGAAAGTGATCACAAATCACTCAGTTTTAATATATCATGGAATTACCTTAATAATGACAATCAAGTCTCTGTCCCTGACTTCCGCCTGGCTGATTTCGTAGGACTGAAAAATTACCTGGGTAGGCTGAAATGGAATGACCTGACAGTGGGTCAGGTAGGTGGTGATTGCCAATATGATGTTTTCCAGAGAATAGTTCTAGCTGCTCAGACAGCTTATGTTCCTAATAGGGAAATCAGATCAAACAAAAATGATCCTAAATGGATGAACAATAGATTAAAACATCTCATTGGTCAAAAGAGAGGCATATATAGGCGAATCAAAAGAGGAGAGAGGCAATTAAGTAATCAATATATTCAGTTAAAGAGAGAAATAAAAAAGGGAATGAGAAAAGCAAAAAGAGACTATGAGGTTAAAGTTGCAAGAGAATCGAAGACTAACCCAAAAGGATTTTTTCAGGTATACAGAAGATAGGCCCACTCAAAAGTTACTCAGGTCAGCTCACCGTCAGTGATAAGGAAATGTGTAGAATTTTTAACACTTACTTCCTCTCAGTTTTTACACATGAAGATACCAGCGATATTCCAGAAATAATAAATTATGTAGAACAGGATGATAGTAAACTATGCACGATTAGGGTCACAAGTGACATGGTCCTTAGACAAATAGATAAATTAAAACCTAACAAATCCCCAGGCCCTGATGAACTGTATGCAAGGGTTCTAAAGGAATGTAAAGAGGAGCTTAGCAAACCTATGGCTAATCTTTTCAACATATCACTGCAAACTGGCATGGTGCCAGATAAGTGGAAAATGGCAAATGTAATACCTATTTTCAAAGCAGGAGACAGGTCCTTAGCTTCGAACTATAGACCAATAAGCCTAACCTTCATAGTGGGAAAATTTATGGAATCAATAATTGCCGAGGCAATTCGTAGCCATCTTGAAAAGCATAAATTAATCAAAGAATCTCAGCACGGTTTTACAAAAGGGCGATCCTGCCTTACAAATTTAATAACTTTTTTCACTAAGGTATTTGAGGAGGTAGATCATGGTAATGATTATGATATTGTGTATATGGACTTCAGTAAGGCTTTTGATAGAGTCCCACATCAGAGACTATTGAGGAAAATTAAGGCACACGGAATAGGAGGAGAAAATTTTTCCTGGATAGAGGCATGGTTGACAAATAGACAGCAGAGAGTTTGCATAAATGGGGAGAAATCAGAGTGGGAAGCGTCACAAGTGGTGTTCCACAGGGGTCAGTATTGGGCCCCTTGTTGTTCACAATCTACATAAACGACATAGATGAGGGAATAAATAGCGACATAAGCAAGTTTGCCGATGACACCAAAATAGGCCGTCCAATTCATTCAAATGAGGACATTAGAGCACTCCAGGAAGATTTGAATAGACTGATGCAGTGGTCGGAGAAGTGGCAGATGCAGTTTAATATAGATAAATGCAAAGTTCTAAATATTGGACAGGACAATAACCATGCCACATATATACTAAATAATGTAGATCTGAATACTACTGATTGGAAAAGGATTTAGGAGTTCTGGTTAGCAGTAATCTAAAACCAAGACAGCAGTGCATAAGTGTTCGCAATAAAGCGAACAGAATCCTTGGCTTCATATCAAGAAGCATAAATAATAGGAGTCCTCAGGTTGTTCTTCAACTCTATATATCCTTGGTTAGGCCTCATCTAGATTATGCTGCACAGTTTTGGTCACCGTATTACAGAATGGATATAAATGCTCTGGAAAACGTACAAAGCAGGATGACTAAGTTAATCCCATGTATCACAAATCTTCCCTATGAGGATAGACTGAGGGCCCTGAATCTGCACTCTCTAGAAAGGCGTAGAATTAGGGAGATATGATTGAGGTGTATAAATGGAAAACAGGAATAAATAAAGGGGATGTGAATAGCGTGCTAAAATATCTAGTATTGACAGGACTCGCAACAATGGCTTTAAGTTGGATAAATTCAGATTCAGGAAGGATATAGGAAAGCATTGGTTTGGTAATAGAGTTGTCGATGAGTGGAACAAACTTCCGAGTACAGTTATAGAGGCTAAAACGTTGTGCAGTTTTAAAAATAGGCTAGATAAATATATGAGTGGGTGCGGGTGGGTGTGAGTTGGTCCTGACTAGTTTGTGCTACTAGGTCAGATGCCGTGCTCCTTCCTTAAGTGAATGTAACCTGACCTGGCTGGGTCGGGGCATTGGCTTAAGCCGGTGGGAGATTTGGACCTGCCTCGCATGGGCCAGTAGGCCTGCTGCAGTGTTCCTTCTTTCTTATGTTCTTATGTGATATGTGGTGTTGTATGGTGGTATGTGACACGTGGTGTTGTACAGTGGTATGTGATACATGGTGTTCTATGTGATATGTGGTGTTGTATGTGTGTGTTAGTTACCATTTTGTCCTAGGCACATGTCGATTAGACACTAGGCCTGTTGTGTGTGTGTGTGTGTGTGTGCACTGGTATGTATTTAGTCTTTATTATTGTTACATTAACGTTGGAGCGCTAAACCCATCAATGTCACAGAGAGTTTTGGACAATGTGAGGTACTGAGGAAGGGGTGGTCAGCTTCCTTTCCTTGGATCAAGATCTCTTAAATACCATCAAGGAAACTTCCTTGAAGGGTAACACATGTAAATTGACAAATCAGAAAATTATTTAATAATTTATTATATAAAGCTTTTAATTTTTAATTTAAATTAACATTACAATTTAAAGAAAACCTAAAAGAAAATCTATATTTTTATAAATTTTTTATCTCTCCTAACTTACTTTAAAATATTTGTATATTAATATCAAACCTTAAAAATTATACGTAATTTTTTTCTCTTAAAATTACACCTCTCCAGAACCTCTATCATCCTGACTATAACCTTTTCAAACTACTATTTTTGAAATTACCATTATGGTAATTAATACTTTTTTTCTCATAGGTGTATCTTTAACATTACTGTTTATTAAAGGAGGTTCCTCGATTACCATGATGACTTAATACACTGAAATAGTTATTAATAATTACCTTGGATACAATGTAATTACTTTCTAATAAATTGTTGCATTATGTACAAAACGTATGTGATACATGGTGTTGTATGGTGGTATGTGATATGTGGTGTTGTATGATGGTATGTGATATGTGGTGTTGTATGGTGGTGGTATGTGATATGTAGTGTATGATGGTATGTGGTGTTGTATGGTGGTGGTATGTGATATGTGGTGTATGATGGTATGTGATATGTGGTGTTGTATGATGCTTTTTGATATGTGGTGTTGTATTGTGGTATGTGATATGTGGTGTTGTATGGTGGTATGTGATATGTGGTGTTGTATGGTGGTATGTGATATGTGGTGTTGCATGGTGGTATGTGATATGTGGTGTTGTATGGTGGTATGTGATATGTGGTGTTGTATGGTGGTATGTGATATGTGGTGTTGTATGGTGGTATGTGATATGTGGTGTTGTATGGTGGTATGTGATATGTGGTGTTGTACAGTGGTATGTGATACGTGGTGTTGTATGGTGGTATGTGATACGTGGTGTTGTACAGTGGTATGTGATACGTGGTATGTGATACGTGGTATGTGATACGTGGTGTTGTACAGTGGTATGTGATATGTGGTGTTGTATGGTGGTATGTGATATGTGGTGTTGTATGTGTGTGTTAGTTACCAGTTTGTCCTAGGCACATGTCAATTAGACACTAGGCCTGTTGTATGTGTGTGTGTGCACTGGTATGAATTTAGTCTTTATTATTGTTACATTTATGTTGGAGCGCTCAACCCATCAATGTCACAGAGAGTTTTGGACAATGTGAGGTACTGAGGAAGGGGAGGTCAGCTTCCTTTCCTTGGATCAAGATCTCTTAAATACCATCAAGGAAACTTCCTTGAAGGGTAACACATGTAAATTG
>WNWK01052505.1:0-12161 GCA_009830355.1 Cherax destructor
TAGGGTTTTGGTTTTGGACATTGTGTTTAGACAGTCTCTGCAATATTTGCATCCCTAAGGAATCTTGATAGTTCATTCTCATTTGTGATAGTATACAACTGACCTACACTTGTTTTCTTCACTAGAATTTTTCCATCCGGGTGAAACATTGGTGGATTTTATCATTATTCTCTCGCTTAAGTTTTCTGATTCTATACCAGAGGTTCTGACGTTTTTTGGTCAGACACTCGTTTATGTATACCTGTTTCCTTGCTATAATAGATGATTTAATTAGATCTGTTTTCCTGTCATGTGTGGTGAATCTAATCATAACACTTTTTCTACCATGGGAGCCTAGTAATCGTGCTTCTTTTATATCTGTCACTGGTACATTAACGTTTATTTGATCTTTGATGATCTGTATAGTAATGTCTTTACTGTTTGCTTGGGTCATATCACTGGGAAAGAATGGACTGTTCACTATTACTGCGTCTGATAACTTATCTTGCTCGGTTTTTTCCTCTTGTAGTGCAAGGTAGTCATTAAACTGGTTATCCATGTTGTTCTTCCACTCCTTTACTGCTTCCTCAACCTTTGTGTTTATAGATGTTATCTGTTCAGTGTGGCTATCAATGACAGTTTGGAGGGTTTTGCCAAAATCAGTCATTCCAGTTGTTGTTAACTTTTGTTCAAGGCTGAGGATTTTGTTTTCAAGTTGTGTCATCCTGGTATCTTGTTGTAGAAGTGCTTTACGTTGGTCCATATTTTCATTGATTAATTTGATGATGTATGACTTTAGTGTATCTGGATCATTCGTCATACCTGAGAGATTATCTGGGGTGAAACCAGTGAAGGGGGAGCTTGTGGGGGAGGCAGCCATGTTTGTTGTTGATGCGTCGCTCTGGGTGGTGATGAGGGGGTGGTGAGGGGGGTGGAGGGTGTACCGGCGTCCTGGGTAGACAAGTTAACTAGTAGATTTCTTGGTGTTTTCTTGTTGATTTTGGAATTAGTTCTTCTGAAGTTACTTCTCATTTTAACACAGTAGTCGGAGAAGTTGGTGCGGCAAGATGAAGCTGTATTATTATTGTTACTTTAACCCTTTGACTGTTTCGGACGTATATATACATCTTACGAGCCAATGTTTCGGACGTATTTATACGCCTAAATTCTAGCGGCCTCAAATCAAGCAGGAGAAACCTGGTAGGCCCACATGTGAGAGAATGGGTCTGTGTGGTCAGTGTGCGCAGTATAAAAAAAATCCTGCAGCAAGCAGTACATAATGAGAAAAAAAAAACTCCGACCGTGTTTTTTAATTAAAACGCCGTCTTTGAGGTGTATTTTCGTATAGTATTTATGTTTGTATTCTCTTTTTCATGGTCTCATTTGATAGAATGGAAAACATATTACAGGAATAGAGATGATTTTGATTAGTTTCATGATGTAAACGATCTTGAAATTGAGCTCAAAGTAGCGGAAATGTTCGATTTTTGCCAATGTTCAAAAGTAAACAAATCACACCATGCGTCCAATACACATCAACTGGTGAGTCTAATATTCTTTCACAAGTGCACAGATATTATTTATACAGTTTTTACAATAATGCAATAGTCTGCATAACAATAAATCTTCTATTTTTGTGTGAATAAAAATCAAAATAGAAAGCAAGAGTAATGTAAGAGAGGCCTAAAGACATGACTAATGAACAGATAACATCTTATTTTAGTGCTAGGGATGTCTGCATTGTTTATTCTGGACCCTATTTTGAAATTGACATCTTTTTTATTTTGCATGAAATTGGCAAAATTGCCATTTTCTGACCACTATTGGGTAGTTGAAATCGGTAAATTGGTGATTTCTTGTACTCAATCGATAGAACAAATGGAGTTCTAAAGAAATAACTATGAGTTTGGTCGACTGTCCCAATGGAATTGGCCTAAAATAGGGCTCAAAGTCGGCGAAATCGCCGATGCATATATATCACTGACATCGCTAACTTTGCGAGAGCGTAATTCCGTAAGTTTTCAATCAAATTTCATACTTTTGGTGTCATTACAATAGGGAAAAGATTCTCTATAATTTCATAAGAAAAAATAATTTTTTTTTTTTTTCCAAAATTTTCCGACATAGAATGACAGTTTCAGAATGGGGCCTCCGATAGTCAAAGGGTTAAAATCCCCACTAGCATTAGCACAGAACAAAAGAGTTAGCCTGTCTTTCATAGGCTTGTGCCCTGGCAGTGCCTTTTCCTCCTGCATGATGTAGGTCCTCTTTGGCATTTTCTTTCAAACGAGGCTTGTTTCATCACAATTGAACACTTGTTGGGGTTTGAATTTTTCAGTCTCTACATACCCCTTAACCCTTTCAGGGTCCAAGGCCCCTCTCTGAAACTCGTTCTCAGGGTCCAAGAATTTAAAAAAAAAATTATTTTTTCTTATGAAATGATAGAGAATCTTTTTCCGATCATGACGCCACAAAAAGTATGAAATTTGATCAAAAACTAACGGAATTATGCTTTCGCGAAGTTATCGGTATGGATGACATTTATGCATCGGCGATTTCGCCCACTTTGAGCCCTATTTTCGGTAAATTCCAATGTTTTAGTCTACTAAAATTATAGCTATTTCCCTAGAACTCCATTTCTTCTATCGATTGAGTACAAGAAACCGCCTATTTACCAATTACAACTATGTACCCAAAATAGTGGTCAGAAAATGGCAATTTGGCCAATTTCACACAAATTTCAAACAATGCCAATTTTAAAATAGGGTCCAGAATAAACAAGGCAGACATTCCTGGCACTAAAATAACATCTTCTCTGTGCATTAGTCATGTTTCCAGGCCCCTCTTACATTACTTTTGCTTTTCATTTTGAATTTTTATTCTCACAAAAAAAATAGAAGATTTACTGTTATGTACAGTGGACCCCCGAGTTTCGTAAACCCCGGAAATCGTACATTTATGTAAGTATAATATTGTAAGTGCTTGTGGAAGTGTATTTTTGGGGGTCTGAAATAGACTAACCTACGTGACATTTTTCCTTAAGGGAGTAAATTCGTTCGGTAATGGCACTTGAACAGACTTCAGGAGTGAAGTTTTTACGAAACTCGGGGGTCCACTGTATACAGCTGCATCATTGTAAAAATGGTATAAATAATATCAGAGCACTTGTGCATGAATATTAGACTCGCCAGTTGATGTGTATTGGACACATGGTGTGATTTGTTTACTCTTGATCATCGTCAAAAATCGAACATTTTCACTACTTTGAGTTCAATTTCAAGGTACTTGTCATTGTCAAACCAATCAAAATCATCTCTATTTCTGTAATATATCTTCCAATCTATCAAATGAGACCAAGAAAACGAGAATACATCAATAAATACCATACGAAAATAGACTGCAAAGTCGCTGTTTTACACCAAAAACACGGTCAGAGTTTTTTTTCCCTCATTATGCACTGTGTGGTGCAGGAATTTTTTTATACTGCGCACACTGACCGCACAGACCCATTCTATCACATCTAGGCCTAACAGCCTGTTTCTGCTTGAAACGTACTAGTACGTCAATAACCCTGAAAGGGTTAAATTCCTGCACAAATTTTTCAGCCGCACATTAGTCTGAACTTGCAGCCTCACCATGCCTTACCACACTGTGTATGCCACTACGCTTCTTAAATCTGTCAAACCAGCCTCTGCTGGTGTGTTCGTCTGTGTGTTTACTTCTCGGTGTATTGTGGCAGCTTAAGAAATGATTAAACTCAGTGAACAAGATATGTCAATGGTAATAATAATAATAATAATAAATACGTAATAATAATAATCGTTCTGGAGTGCTTTAAATGTCAGCTACCAAACCTATACAAAATATGGTTGACATTCCAGAGCAATTATTTATTATTATTATTATTACAGCCTCTCCTCACTTACCGACGTACTCGTTTACCGACAACTCAGAGTTACGACGGGCTCTCCGACAAGTAAAAAAAAAAAATATGCTGTATGAGAACTTGGGTCACGCATCTCAATCTCCTTCTTACAGCCACTCAGTACACCAGCTTTTAAAGTCTCCAAGACTACATATTTGTACAAATTTGAACTTGAATGTGTACCCCATAGTACAAGATAGAAGTGCAGCAGCACTTGTATAGGTTTCGTAGCTGACATTTAAAGCACTCCAGAGAAATTGTTATTAATACAAGAAATAAATCTTTATCTTAATTATTATTATTATTATCACCATCAATACCTTGTTCACTGAGTTTAATCATTTCTTAATTAACCCTTTGACTGTTTCGGTCGTATATATACGTCTTACAAGCCACTGTTTCGGACATATATATACTCACAAATTCTAGCGGCCTCAAATCAAGTGTGGTCAGTGTGCGCTGTATAAAAAAAATCCTGCAGCAGGCAGTGCATAATGAGAAAAAAACTCCGACCGTTTTTTTGTATTAAAACACCGTCTTTGAGGTGTATTTTCGTATAGTATTTATGGTTGTATTCTCTTTTTTATGGTCTCATTTGATAGAATGGAACACATACTACAGAAATATAGATGATTTTGATTAGTTTCATGATGAAAACAACCTTGAAATTGAGCTCAAAGTAGGGGAAATATTTGATTTTTGCAAATGTTGAAGAATAAACAAATCACGCCACGCGTCCAATACACATCAATTGGTGAGTCTAATATTCTTTCACAAGTACACTGATATTATTTATGCCATTGTTACAATAATGCAGTAGTCTGCATAACGGTAAATCTTCTATTTTTTGTGTGAATAAAAAATCAAAATAGAAAGCAAGAGTAATATAAAAGGGGCCTAAAGACGTGACTAATGAACAGATAACATCTTATTTTAGTGCCAGAAATGTCTGCATTGTTTATTCTGGACCCTATTTTGAAATTGACAACTTTTTTATTTTCCATGAAATTGGCCAAATTGCCAATTTCTGACCACTTTATTGGGTAGTTGAAATCGGTAAATTGGTGGTTTCTTGTACTCAATCGATAGAACAAATGGAGTTCTAAAGAAATCGCTATGAGTTTGGTCAACTGGAACAATGGAATTGGCCAAAAATAGGGCTCAAAGTCGGCAAAATTGCCGATGCGTATATATCGCCAAGATCACTAACTTCACGAGAGTGTAACTCCGTAGGTTTCAATCAAATTTCATACTTTTGGTGTCATTACAATCGGGAAAAGATTATCATTTCATAAGAAAAAAATATTTTTTTTTTTTTTAAATTTTGAGACAACAGGAGAGCACTCAGGATTAGGGGTTGCGACAGTCAAAGGGTTAAGCTTCCACGAGAGATGCAGAATGTAAACACACAGACGAACACACCAGCTGATCCCTTTACTGTGAATTTCTTTTGTACTTCTTCCATTTTCCTCTTGTTGTTTTTCCTCTTCCAAGTGCTGCTGCACTTATAACTCTCTCTTGTACTATGGGGTGCACAATAGACGTGCAGCAGCACTTGGAAGAGGAAAAAAACGAGGAAAATGGAAGAAGTACAACAGAAGTACATAGTCAAGGGATCAGCTGGTGTGTTGGTCTGTGTGTTGACATTTTCTGTCTCGTGGCAGCTTAAGAAATTATTATACTTAGTGAACAAGGTATGTCAATGGTGATAATAATAATATTAATAATAATAAAATATAATTAATAATCACTCCGGGGAGCTGTAAATGTCATAGAACATATTTCGTATAGGTTTGATTATCATTAATTATTATTATTATTAATTATTATTATTATTAATTATTATTATTATTATTATTAATTATTATTATTATTTATTACATTTTCTGTGTCTCATGCCAGCTTAATAAATTATTAAACTCAGTGAACAAGGTACAGTGGTACCCCGACTTACGATGGTCCCCAAACACACCCTTTTATGTAAGTTTATTTTTTTAAATGTTTTTGTAAGTGTAATTTTGGGGGTCTAAAAGGACTAGTCTATTTTACATCATTTCTTATGGAGATAAATTCGTTTGGTAATGGCACTTGAACAGCATTCTGGAATGAAAAAATATCGTAAGTCGGGGTACCACTGTATGTGGATGGTAATAATAATTATAATAATAATAATAATACGTAATAAGAATAAGAATGATAATAATATAGGTGAACAGTATTTAGATAAGGGTAAAGAGGTTTTTGTGGCATTTATGGATTTGGAAAAGGCGTATGACAGGGTGGATAGGAGGGCAATGTGGCAGATGTTGCAGGTGTATGGAATAGGAGGTAGGTTACTGAAAGCAGTGAAGAATTTTTATGAGGATAGTGTGGCTCAGGTTAGAGTGTATAGGAGAGAGGGAGATTATTTCCCAGTAAAAGTAGGCATTAGACAAAGATGTGTGATGTCACCATGGTTGTTCAATATATTTATAGATGGGGTTGACAAGAGGTGTGGGGTTAAAAGATAAAGAATCAAATACAAAGTGAGAGTTGTCACAGTTGCTTTTTGCTGATGACACTGCTTTTGGGAGATTCTGAAGAGAAGTTGCAGAGGTTGGTGGATGAATTTGGTAGGGTATGTAAAAGAAGAAAATTGAAAGTGAATATAGGAAAGAGTAAGGTGATGAGGATAACAAAAAGATTAGGTGACAAAAGATTGGATATCAGATTGGAGAGAGAGAGTATGGAGGAGGTGAATGTATTCAGATATTTAGGAGTGGACGTGTCAGCAGATGGGTCTATGAAGGATGAGGTGAATCATAGAATTGACGAGGGAAAAAGGGTGAGTGGTGCACTTCGGAGTCTGTGGAGACATAGAACTTTGTCCGTGGAAGTAAAGAGGGGAATATATGAGAGTATAGTTATACCAACACTCTTATATGGGTGTGAAGCATGGGTGATGAATGTTGCAACGAGGAGAAGGCTGGAGGCAGTAGAGATGTCATGTCTGAGTGCAATGTGTGGTGTGAATATAATGCAGAGAATTCGTAGTTTGGAAATTAGGAGGAGGTGCTGGATTACCAAAACTATTATCCAGAAGGCTGAGGAGGAGTTGTTGAGGTGGTTCGGACATGTAGAGATAATGGAACGAAACAGAAAGACTTCGAGAGTGTGTAAATCTGTAGTGGAGGGAAGGCGGGGTAGGGGTCGGCCTAGGAAAGGATGGAGGGAGGGGGTAAAAGAGGTTTTGTGTGCGAGGGGCTTGGACTTCCAGCAAGCATGCGTGAGCATATTTGATAGGAGTGGGAGACAAATGGTTTTTAATACAGTGGTACCTTTACTTACGAGCAGCTCCCAACTCGAACAGTTATGTAAATGTATTTTTGTAGGTGCTTTTGTAAGTGTATTTTTGGGGGTCTGAAATTGATTAATCTAATTTTCATTATTTCTTATGGGAATAAATTCCTTCGGTATTGCTACTTGAATAGCCATCTGGAACGAATTAAGCTCGTAAGTAGAGGTACCACTGTACTTGACGTGCTGTTGGAGTGTGAGCAAAGAAACATTTATGAAGGAATTCAGGGAAACCGGCAGGCCGGACTTGAGTCCTGGAGATGGGAAGTAGTAGTACAGTGTCTGCACTCTGAAGGAGGGGTGTTAATGTTGCAGTTTTATAACTGTAGTGTAATGCACCCCTCCAGCAAGACAGTGATGGAGTGAATGATGATGAAAGTTTTTCTTTTTCGGGCCACCCTGCCTTGGTGGGAATCGGCTGATGTGTTAATAATAATAAAAAATTTAATAATAATAATAAAAACTGACATGTATGGAGAGGTATTGGAGGGTGTGCTGGGCTGGGGCTATACGAGAGAGAGGGAGAAAGTGCCAGTAGTCTCAGTAACTCCAACTTCACCATGACATACGGACGTGTAAGCTCACGGCACTATAAAATATTGTATAATTATGCTATTACTATCAATAAAGGTTATCTACCTATCATATTTATTTCAGAATAATATTAGGTATAACATAAATAACGTAGAAGCATGATAAAGACGCCCAAATTAATAAAAACTTACATTATATAGAGAGGTATTGAAGGGTGGAGGGCGGAGAGGGAAAAAAAAAAAGTGACCGTGACTATTACAGAAAACGTTACTCGCCTGAAGGGTAACTATAGAAGATCGCTCTTACCCTATGCAAAGACTGAGAAAAGTATGATTTTCTCTATTTTTTTTTTTTTTTTTTCTCAAGTAATCAGCTATGTAAGCCTTTCCTGGAATATCTTGGAAGTAAGTCATTGACCTATTTCATGTTGTATAACTGTTAATAATAAACAGATTGAAAGGAATTTCCCAACAAACATAAAACTGAATGTTTTAATTTTGGGTGGTTACACTTTTGAAGTGCCAGTAAGGGGTGATTCCTTGATTAACGACTAAATCGTTTACCGACGGGGTCTTAGGCCCTTATCTCCATCGTTAAGTGAGGAGAGGCTGTATTATAATTATTATTATTATTTTTATAAATTATTATTATTACTATTATAAATTATTATTATCATCGACATATCTTGTTCACTAAGTTTAATCTTTTCTTAAGATGCCATGAGATAGAGAACATAGCATATGACTCAGAAAAAAAAATTCAGGAAAAATCATGCTAGTTTTGTATTTTTTCTTATAATAAGAGTGATTTAGAAATGTTTGCACTGATGTAAACATCGTTTTCTTTCGTTATAGACCAGAGGTACAGATGAGAGAACATATCTGTCTTATGATCTTATACCAGAGCGGCAGCCTCCGCCGCTTATCCCACTCATATTATTTATTTCGGCATGAGGCCTGGTCACAGACCAGGTTGCGGGGATGTTGACCCCCAGAACTCTCTCCAGGTATACAGTTCTAGGGTATATCATGTTTCTGATATTGATTTGGAATAAATGTGATAGATAACCTTTATTACTAATATTAGCGTAATTACACAACATTTTATTAGCGCCACGGCTAGTATCTGACGCCCCTGACGACTTACCAGATACTGAATGCTCCTTCTGCTGGCCTCTCCCTCTCTCTTATAGCTCCTCCCACTTTGTAACGATGTTAGATGGTGAATTTAATGTATTAGACAAAAAAAAAAAAAATTGGAGAAAATTCTGAAAATTCACTACATGTAACTAAATGAATGTATTGCAGATACATAATTTGAAGACTTGTTTAAAAATACTTAGCATGAAATTGGCTTTATATTCTGCCCTGGTGATGTACTCATGAATCAGAGCTTTAGAGCTTCCCTCCTCTTCCTTGGATCAAACTCGATCACCTCTAATTATTCTGGCCCCATATGACCCTTACAAGAAATGATTAATGAAAGTTTTAATCATTTTTTTTATCTCATTTATTTGATTACCTTTATATTTTCAGATTCCTGATGCTGGACGTAAGTTGCTGGGTCTGCCTTCTGGAGAGGATGTCATCTAGTTGGTCACAGCAGCACTTGATCTGGTATGAAGGTTGCACTTTTAACAGCTCTAGTTATTTACAAGACATCACACACTCTGGACTTGCCCACACCTGTGGACACAGAACTTAGCAACCAATTGCATTTTCACAACATCCACAGTACAGATATTTGAAACATTCATCTTTTATATGGTACAGGTATTAATATTCTTGCAGTGAGTTAGGAATGTACAAAATTAGGGGACATCATGAGGATATGAAGGTTATAATTCATAGGGCAGAGGAGGTGTTATTGAGGTGGTTTGGTCACTTTGAAAGGAAGGAGGAGAAAATGTTTACTAAGAGGTAACTAAATCTGGGGTGAACAGGAGAGGTAGAGCTTATACAATGAAGGGTTGCAGGGAATGGATTGAAGGAGGGTTATAGTAGCAGAAGCTTGAATATCTAATGGGCATGTGTGAGCATATTAGATCAGAATAAGTAGTGATAAGGTTTTTTTGGTGTTTGATGTGCTGTTTGAGTGAGTATGAAGGTATTCAGGGAAGCCAGAAGTCTCGTGTCTGCATTTTATTAGTCTTAATTTTTAAAGGGGTGGACCTGTAAACCAGCGGAAGTTCTCTGTCAGACGACTAAAAATTCCAGTGATAGGTTATCAAAATAACTAAGACCTGCTTCAGGAAACACTTGTTTCCTAATGAATCTTACCTAACCTACCTCTTAAAGAGGGGTGGAATGTTTCAGTCTGGAGAGTCTTTTAAATTGTGATGTCTGTACACCTCTAGTAAGACAGCCACTGAATGAGTGATATGAATGTGTTTCCCTCTTTAAATCACCCAATTTGGTGGGAGACAGCTACTGTAAAAACATAATTCATTTGTTTGTTGAAACACCAGGAACATATTCACTTGTAAAATGTGGACCTGCTGTAATTTTATCCTCAAAACAAACTTTAATGCAGCACCTGCCACCACAACACAGTCATCGTTATTCACATTCCATTAGTGGCACATACTTTTCTTAGTACAGCATATTGCTTCATGTTTGTAGGTACAAGAGTATCTGATACAGATAGGCTTAGAAAGATAATGAAATTGAATGATAAGCTCCCAAAATATGAAGACTTTAAGTCTTATCTTTCCTTATTAGGTCTTCAAAAATATGGTTAGCTGATGGCATCACTTTAATGGAAGGCTGTGGGTGTGGCACAGAAGCATTGAATTAAAACTGCCTTCACTCACTGCTTGAGAGTACCTAATGAGTGATGGAAACTGCCTTCACTCCTTGAGAGCACCTGATGAGTGATGGAAACTGCCTTCACTCCTTGAGAGCACCTGATGAGTGATAGAAACTGCCTTCACTCCTTGAGAGCACCTGATGAGTGATAGAAACTGAATTCACTCCTTGAGAGCACCTGATGAGTGATAGAAACTGCCTTCACTCCTTGAGAGCACCTGATGAGTTATGGAAACTGCCTTCACTCCTTGAGAGCACCTGATGAGTGATAGAAACTGCCTTCACTCTGCTTGAGAGCACCTGATGAGTGATGGAAACTGCCTTCACTCCTTGAGAGCACCTGATGAGTGATCTAAACTGCCTTCACTCTGCTTGAGAGCTACACCAAAACCATTTGAATCATTCCATTGTAGAGTTACATAAATGACAGGCAACCTTCACTAAAATTGCTGGGTAATCAAAGTTTCCCTTGACTGCCTACATCATTGGGTGAAATGTATGTCAAGAGGGTGTGTACCCCGGCCCCTTGCACCTGGGGGGTTCATGGTGCCTACTACCTACAGATCAAGGCCAGTGGTGCTTAGTTCCTGGTCCGGTGGTTCCTCCATGGTTGGGCTTCACCTGCCTGTCTCTTTGGTTGTGGCTATAGCCAGCAGCTGCTGTTCAATGATTGGTTGATGACTGACTTCTTGTTTCAGGGCATGTGCTTGGGTGCTCTCTCCAGCTTCTATATTTGGAGGGGCTTTGTTCCTGACTTCAATTGTTGACCACCTATATGGGGGTCAGCAGTGTTGTATATTGGCCAGCATGGAAGATCCCTCATTAATGATCTTATCTCTACTTCATAAAGTACAGTAAACCCTCAATTAATACAAGGGTTATGGTCTTGAAAATCAGCATTTAACTTAACCCTTTCAGGGTCCAGACCCCCAATTTGAAACTTGTCCACAGTCCAAGAATTAAAAAAAAAATGTTTTGTTAATTTTTCTTATAAAATGGTAGAGAATCTTTTTCTGTAGGTAATAAAATAAAAAGTACGAAATTTGATGGAAAATTGACGAAATTACGCTATCACAAATTTTGCTTCATCAGCAATATTTATGCATTGGCAATTTTGCCCGCTTTGACTCCTCTTTTAGGCCAATTACATTATACCAGTTGACCAAATTCTTATCTATTTTGCTAGTATCACTTCTATTTTATTGAAACTGAAACTGCCCAATAACTATTTCAACTACCCAATGAAGTGATCAGAAATTGGTAATTTGGCCAGTTTCACAAAAAGTTCAAAATATTGAAATTTTAACTCTTTGACTGTCAGAGACCCCTTTCTGAAACTGTCATTTCATGTTGCAAAATATTCGAAAAAAACAAAATTATTTTTTCTTATCAAAATGTTAAGATTATTTTTCTGATTGTTTTTATCCTATATCCTATATATATACACTCGTATGCAACACAATAATCGTATAAACATTAGTATCTTTATATTGTTTACAAAACTTGTTTACACAAACAAACAATAAAAAAATGTTCATTACTATTGTTCTATAATATATATACAAATGTACAGTCACTGG
>WNWK01052506.1:0-12161 GCA_009830355.1 Cherax destructor
ATGGTTTTAGGACTTGACGTGCTGTTGGAGTGTAAGCAAGGTAACATTTCTGAAGGGTTCCAGGGAAACCGGCAGGCCGTACTTGATTCCTGGAGATGGGAAGTACAGTGCCGGCACTCTGAAGGAGGGGTGTTAATGTTGCAGTTTTGTAGCTGTAGTGTAAGCACGCCTTTGGCAAGACAGTGATGGAGTGAGTGATGATTAAAGTATTTTTCTTTGTCGGGCCACCCTGCCTTGGTGGGAAACGGCCTATGTGTTAATAAATAAAAAAAAAAACATGCATATAAATGCTAGATTACAAGTTTACACTAACATATACATTGGACCCTCGGTTTTCGGCGATAATTCTTTCCAGAATGCTGTTCGAGTGTCGTTACCAAACGAATTTGTTCCCATAAGGTCAAATGTAAATTAGATTAGTAATATTTCCCTTAAGAAATAATGTAAATCCAATTAATCCGTTCCAGACACTCAAAAATATTAACAAAAATAAATTTTATAGAGAATAACTATAATTTTACATACAGAAAACAATGAGAAATAAATATAAAACAGTAATGAAATGGATAAATGAACATTTAACATCACTTTTACATTTATTGAAGACTTATTGGTGTATGGAAGGTGGCGAGGAGGGGAGAGGGAGGAGAGGTTATCATTTGGAAGGGTGATCCCCCTACATAAGGACTTCAGGTGTCAAAGCCCTATCTGGGGTTACTTTACTTCTTTGTCTTTTACTGGCACTAGGACCAGCTTGAGAGTCACTGGACCCCTGTCGCACAAAAAATCTGTCCTGAGAGGCCAGTTTCTGGCGTCTCTTTAAGATTTGCCAAAAATGGGACACGGAATTGTCATTGAACATGTTGCTGACACGGCTTGCAACAGCTTTGTTAGGGTGATATTTCTCCACCAAACTTTGCACCTCACTCCACTTTGCACAAATGTCTTTAATCACTGAAGAAGGCACATTCTCCCCTCTCTCTTCGTCCTCCTCCTCTGAAGCAATTTCCTCAGCTAAGGTCTGTTGCTATTCCAGATGAAAGTCTTGCAGCTCTTCAGTGGTTAGCTTTTCCCTGTGGTCATCCACCAACTCTTCCACATCCTGGCCACTCACCTCCAACCCCATGGACTTCCCCAAAGACACAATAGAATCCACAACAGGTCCTTCTGGAGGACACATTCTGGCCACAATTTTCTCCAAGAAGAGTTAATCGTCCTGGAGGTCACTCCCTGCCAAGCCTTATCTGTAAGGCTTATGCAGTTGAGGATATTGAAGTGATTCCTCCAGAACTCTCTTAGGGTCAATTCAGTGTCCAAGATCACTTCAAAGCACCTTTGAAACATTGCTTTGGTGTAGAGCTTTTTGAAGTTTGAAATGACCTGCTGGTCCATGGTCTGAATGAGAGGAGTGGTATTAGGGGGCAAGAACTTCACTGTGATGAAACTAACTCCCCAAACACTTGGTCTTCCAAGACTTGAGAATGAGCATTGTCCATTACCATGAGGCATTTGAGTGGCAATTTATTTTCCAGGAGGGATTTCCTCACACTTGGGTCAAACACTTCATTGACCCAGTCAATGAAAATTTGCCTCGTGACCCGTGCCTTATTGTTCGCCTTCCATATCACACACAATTTACTCTTGATGACGTTATTTTCTTGAACACTGGTATTTTCAGTGATACACCAGTAAAGGCTTCACTTTGAAATCCCCACTAGCGTTACCACAGAACAAAAGAGTTAGCCTATCCTTCGTAGGCTTGTGTCCTGGCAGTGCCTTCTTGCGTGATGTAGGTCCTCTTTGGCATTTTCTTCCAAAAGAGGCCTGTTTCGTCTCAATTGAAGACTTGTTGGGGGAGGAATCCTTCAGCCTCTACGTACTCCTTGAATTCATCAACAAATTCTTCGGCCCCACTTTTGTCTGAACTTGCATCCTTGCCATGCCTTACCACACTGTGTATGCCACTTCGCATCTTGAATCTGTCGAAGCAGCCTTTGCTGGCCTTAAAGTCACTAACAGCAGCACTCGTTCCAGGGATTTTCTTTACGTGATCCGCATGCAACTGCCTTGCCTTTTCTCAAATTATCGCCTCCACAACACTATCTCCCGCTAACTATTTTTGGTTGATGCACACCAACACCAACTTCTCAACATCTTCAATTGTTTGCAATCTCTGTTTCATTAGCTCATTTACCCCTTTCGCAACATCAGCTTCCTTGATTTCTGTTTTCTTCGCCAGGATGAAACTGGTCGTTGATTTGGACTTCCAATACATCCTGGCGAGCTCAGCCCCACGTACGCCACTTGTATTTTTCTACGAGTTTTTTCTTGAATTTTATCGTGTTTCTCACCTTTTTTACCAAAGGGCTGGCACTCGTAACTTTCTTTGGCCCCATGGTGGCTTATTTAGCAGTCGCAAGCACAAAAAGCAATGGATTATTATGAAATGTTTTGGATGAACGCGCAGAGTAATGTAGTCCTTTACTGTAATTTTATACATATTAGATTATAATATTTTATATGTATTTTATCTTTTCAGTTTACCTGGTTATAGACATGAATTATTAGCTGAAGCTATGAAAGCTGGAACTCCGTTTGCATTATGGAATGGTCCCACTATTGTTGCTTGGTTGGAACTGTGGGTGGGCATGCCAGCCTGGTATGTGGCAGCTTGTCGAGCAAACGTCAAGTCCGGAGCCATCATGTCTGCTCTGAGTGATGCAGAGATTCAGCGAGAAATTGGCATATCTAATCCACTACACCGCCTCAAGTTACGACTGGCCATTCAGGAGATGGTGTCGTTGACGTCTCCTTCGGCACCCAAGACTTCCCGCACTACTTTAGCATTCGGTGACATGAATCACGAGTGGGTTGGTAATGAGTGGCTTCCAGCTCTAGGTCTGCCCCAGTACCGCACTACCTTCATGGAGTGTCTAGTTGATGCTAGGATGCTGGACCATCTCACAAAAAAAGATCTCAGAGGACAACTTAAAATGGTCGACTCTTTTCATAGGTGAGTTTTACATTGTGTTTCCTGTTTTAGGTTAACCCTTTGACTGTTTCGGTCGTATATAAACGTCTTACGAGCCACTGTTTCGGACGTTTTAATACGCCTAAATTCTAGCGGCTTCAGATCAAGTGGGAGAAAGCTGGTAGGCCTACATGTGAGAGAATGGGTCTGCGTGGTGGGTGTGCGCAGTATGAAAAAAAATCGGGGACTCAGTGGTGCATTGTGGGAGTGCCATGTTTGTAGTCCTTGTTCACCATGCCTGGCGGTAAGAAGTACCTCACTCCCCCGCAAATTGGAGGCCTTCTCTTCCCAAGTGATAGTTCAAACAGCGATGGAAGTGCCAGTGAAAGTGAATTCCATGGTTTTCAGGAGGGTATGACCAAAAGCAGTGCCTAGGATAACATAATTAGTGATGAAAACCCAGATGACCCACAGCCTTCCACATCTGGTGCTGGGCCGTCTCATTCACGTTCACCTGTACCAGGACGAAAGAGGAAACTATTTCACCGTGTACAGGACTGATGTGAACAGTGTAAGTGATGATGACAGTGATTTCAAAGTTATTGAAAGCAGTTCTAGTGGCGACAGTGAGGGAGAATATTCTCAGTAAAGCGGCAGGAGGTATGATGTAACATGCGTTCTGGTAGTGTGCCATATGCAATTCCAGGGAAAAGGAGTAAATCTCGGAGAACATCTCTTAGCCCTACACCACGAATTGATAGTGAAGATGATGATATTGTTACAATGGGGATGCGTAATGTGCATGGGGTAGCAGGTTTTAGTGGTGATGGTGGTGTTGGCGGTGGCATGAGTCATGTGGCACCAGGAGCAGGCCACGCTGCTAACTCAGCACAGCCACAACCACCTTCAACCACCCCCACACTCCCACAACCTGCACAACCACAACCTGTACAGCCACAACCTCCTCAACCACAACCACCTGTCAATATCCAGTACCCACCAGCAGACCGCATCTGGGATTGGCAGCAAGGTGACAATTTTGTTCCCAATCCCCATGACTTTGATGAAACACAATGTGGAATACTGCAAAATTGTACACTTGGGAACAATGCCACTGAACTGGAATGCTTTCAGTTATTTTTCGATGAACCCCTGATGGACATTATTGTCAGGGAAAGCTACACATATTACGAGTACACCATGGCAAACACAATTCTTTCACCGAGGTCACGGCTACACCAGTGGAAGGACACAACTGTGGCAGAAATGTACCTGTTATTTGCCACAATAATGCTTATGCCACATGTGTATAAGCACACTGTCACCACATACTGGTCGATGGAACGCCTGATTTTAACCCCAGGTTTTAGTGATATTATACCAGTGAATCGATTTTTGATACTGTTATGTATGCTACACTTCTCAGACAAAACAAGGCCTGACAGAAACAACAGGTTATATAAGATCAGGAATGTGTTCATGTACCTGAAACAAAAGTGCTGTATGTATTTTTATCCCTTCAGGAAGCTTGTTATTGATGAGTCTTTGATTTTGTTCAAAGGCAGACTGTCATTCAACCAGTATATACCAAGCAAGAGGAAACGCTTTGCTATAAAGTTATTTGTACTACAGTGGTCCCCTGAGTATCATAAAAACTTCACTCCAGAAGCCTGCTCAAGCGCCATTACCAAACGAATTTACTCCCTTAAGGAAAAATGTCACGTAGGTTAGTCTATTTCAGACCCCCAAAAATACACTTCCACAAGCACTTACAATATTATACTTACATAATTGTACGATTTCTGGGGTGTACGTAACTCAGGGGACCACTGTATGTGATTGCAAAAGTGGTCTGGTTTTGGATATAATTGTGTACACTGGGAGTAATACATTGCAAGATACCAGGAAGTTATTGGGTATCTCTGGTGATGTGGTTAGAACAATGATGGAACCATATCTTGGTAAGGGGCATATATTATATACTGATAACTGGTACACAAGCCCTTCACTTAGTGATTTCTTGTGAGTGAACATGACAGATGTGTGTGGCACAGTGCATGAAATCGTAAACATATGCCTAGGTTTGATGCTGGCACTCGTAAAGGTGAAGTGCAGGTGTTTGCTGCCAATGACATGGTATTTCAGTGGCAAGAGAAACGTAATGTCACATTGTTGACATCAGTTCACGGACACAAAATGGTAGACAGTGGAAGGCAGAATAGAGAGACCAATGAACCCATTCTAAAACCTGCAGCTGTGATGGACTACAGCCTCAATATGCGCTTAGTGGACAAATGTGACATGCAGATTGGGTTTGCTGATTGTGTCCGCAAGAGTTATAAGTGGTACATAAAACTCTTTTTCCATCTTCTTGACATTTCCATGCTGAATGCTTATAACATGTACAAGTTGAAGACCAACAACAAACCCAAATAGGGTGAATTTTATTTGTCAGTCATCAGACAAATAATATTCAAGTACCAAGGAACAACACCTGCAATAGACCAGCGCCCACGAAATTATCAACACATGCCCTCTTGTCTGAGGCCTGGTGATCACTACCCCATACAACTGCCTGCTACTACTCTCAAGAAAAATGCTCAGAAGAGGTGTTTTGTCTGTAAACATACCACAAAACGCCCACAAAAAAGCAAGAGACACTCGCTTTATGTGTGAGGAGTGTAAAACTCCACTGTGCATATATACCCATGTTTCAAAGAATTCCACAAGCTGCAGCAGTTCTAGGAAAGTGTCCAGTGACTGTACATTTGTATAAATATTATAGAACAATAGTAATGAACATTTTTTTTTATTGTTTGTGTAAACAAGTTTTGTAAACAATATAAAGATACTAATGTTTATGTGATTATTGTGTTGCATACAACGAGTGTAGAGTTAAGAGCATAATTCATTCTAGAAGGCTGCTCAAGTGCCATTACCAAATGAATTTTCTCCCTTAAGGAATAATGGCAAGTAGGTTAGTCCATTTCAGACCCCCAAAAATACACTTACAAAAGCACTTACAAAAATACTCTTACATAATTGTACGATTTCCGAGGTGCTGTTAACTCGAGGGACCACTGTATATATATATATATATATACAGTGGACCCTCGCCATTCGAATTTAATCCGTTCCAGGAGCTTGTTCTTAACGTGAAATGTTCGAAAGGCGATTTAATTTTTCCCATAAGAAATAATAATAATAATAATAATATAATAATATTTTTATTTCGATGCATGTTACAAGTGTACACTGTTATTGGTAGTTACAATTATAAAACTGTAATGCAAGGAGAGCCACTGGCATGGCATGGCATTAGGGGCAGTTTATTCTAAAGACTTATTCACTAAGTACTTAATGCTAAAGAAATTGATTGAGTTTATTCTAGTTCTGTATTATTTTAAATTACAATATGATTATACATACTATTAAAAGACAATACAAGAGAAATTGGTTGAGTTTAATCTAGTTGTATATTTTATTTCAAGTTACAGTATGTTGATGCTATACTAGTATAATAACAATACTAGAAAAATTTATAGAGTTTCTTCTAGTTATATATTTTATTACTAATTAAGAAAATGATGATACTATAAGATTTTAAATGACAATATGATGATATGAAATTTCAACAAGTGTTAACCCTTTACCGGGCACTCCCTGGAAAATGATAATTTCGAAATGTATTTCAAATGAGTGGATAGAGTAACTCAATGTAAGGATAATGAGCCCATATAATTGAAATTCTAAAAAAAACTTTTCACGCAATTGCCAATATTCAAGGACCGTCTACAGACGGTCCTGACCGTTAAAGGGTGTCAAATTCTGAATGTTGCAAATTTGCAATTGTTAATAAAACACCAAATAAGTATTTTTCTATTTTATTATACTAATAGACAATATCAAAAACACAAATGGAACTTGTTTCCAAACATTTTGTATGTATAAAAAATATGAAAGTGAACCAAAGAGCAACATGGACACATTGCAAAGGGATAAAACTTTCAAGTCCCATATTCCTCATTTTCCTGAGAAAAAACAATCATTCTTGATCACTAATTGCTACAATGAAAGGCTATGAAGCAATTTCTTTCCTTCTTGATGCATAGATTTACCTTGCATACGGCACACAAAAATGAGAATGTGACATGATTTTTCGTTTTGCTGCAATAATTGCATGTAAATATTCTGCCTTGCACTGGCCAGTGACCTAGCATTTTATCAAACCTATCATTTTGGTCAAACCTCACACTGTCATCAGGCCTTTCTGCACGTTGGTACTGCACTGGAGATGGCAACAGGTCATCTTGTTCTGGATCTGAGTCACTTTCCACCAAAATGCAGAGATATTTGAACTTCTGTTGGAAGGGTTCACAATAGAACAATTTCTCATTGATCTGAATGACAATAAGAATGTTCTGTACACACCCAGACCACTACAGAATTCATATATGCACTAGAAATTTTTATATAAATATTTATTTACTGAAATTTAAAATGTGGCCCTGACGGGCGGGACCGTCTGTACACGGTCCTCTTTTTTTGCACTTTTTCAATTGCATGGTACACTCATATTATGCATATCTAACTCCTGATATATATCTCAAAATATGCCTAAACTATTCATTTACACACTGGACACAACAATTAGTACTTACCGACATTGTAGAGAGTATAATCACAGTGTATATGAGTGGAACAAGAGCAAAAATTCGGCTCTGGGTGACGTAAGCGAGAAGTGTTTACATTTTGGTCTCTCAACCAATGGGAAGCGAGCAGATGCCGGTCTCACTTAGCTGGAGCGACTCACAGAAGGCTTGTGATTGGTCAGATATAGAGAATGGGAACCTAGATGGGCTGGGGAGTAGGATGACACGCGCAAAAACACGTGTTTAGGACCGTCTGTACACGGTCTTGCCCGGTAAAGGGTTGAAAGATAAAGAATCTAAAACAAAGTGGGAGTTGTCACAGTTGCTCTTTGCTGATGACACTGTGCTTTTGGGAGATTCTGAAGAGAAGTTACAGAGGTTGGTGGATGAGTTTGGTAGGATATGTAAAAGAAGAAAATTAAAAGTGAATATAGGAAAGAGTAAGGTGATGAGGGTAACAAAAAATTAGTTAACGAAAGTTTGGATATCAGATTGGAGGAGAGAGTATGGGGGAGGTGAATGTATTCACATACAGTGGACCCCTGGTGTTCGTTATGCTCCAAACTCGAACAATTATGTAAGTGTATTTTTGTAAGTGCTTTTGTAAGTGTATTTTTGGGGTCTAAAAGGACTAGTCTAATTTACATTATTCCTTATGGGAATAAATTTCGTTTGGTAATGGCACTTGAACAGCATTCTGGAACGAAAAAATTACGAAAACCGGGGGTCCACTGTACAGTGAACCCTCGTTTTTCGTAATTAATCTGTTCCAGAGAGTGTGACTAATGGCAAAATTGATGAATTGCGAATCCATTTTCCCCATAAGAAATAATGTAAATCCAATTACAGTGGACCCCTGGAAATCAAACATTCTTCGTTCCAGAATGCTGTTCAAGTGATGTTACCGAACGAATTTATTCCCATAAGGAATAATGTAAATTAGATTAGTCCATTTCAGACCCCCAAAAATACATTTACAAAAGCACTTACAACAATAAACTTACATAATAGGTCGAGTTGGGAGGCGTTCGATTTCCGGGGGTCCACTGTAATCCGTTTCAGACATCCAAAAATATTAAAAAAAAAAATATTTTTTTATATTAAATAAAGATTTACATACAGAAAACAATGAGAAATCAAGTACATACAAATATATATCAATGAATGGTTCAGAGAACCGACAAGTTGATAAATTAGACACATATGCAACACTTGGGTATACGTTTCCTCAATAAAGATACCCAAGTGTTGCATATGTCTAATTTATCAAATATATATCAATAATAACAGCACACTTACCTTTATTGAAGACCACTACCTACCTTTCTCATAACCAGCCTAGGTAAATTGCCCCAAGACACTACTAGCACCATACTGTTTGGAAGGGAATCCTTCCATAAAGACTTCAGGTACCAAATCTTATCCGGGTTACTTCCCTTCTTTGTATTTTACTGCCACAGTACAGTGGACCCCCGAGTTTCGTAAAAACTTCACTCCTGAAGTCTGCTCAAGCGCCATTACCAAACGAATTTACTCCCTTAAGGAAAAATGTCACGTAGGTTAGTCTATTTCAGACCCCCAAAAATACACTTCCACAAGCACTTACAATATTATACTTACATAATTGTACGATTTCCGGGGTGTACGAAACTCGGGGATCCACTGTACATTCATTACTTACATTAAAATATTTGTAGTCTTAATGTAGGGCGAGAGGTGAGTAGTATTTATTTGTAGGAATTCAGTGTAGGTTGCCTGTAGAAGTAGGTACACGTATGTAACCCCCTGGGCTACACTACACAGCCATATTATTACATCGACATACCATGTTCACTGAGTTTAATCATTTCTAACAACTACCTTTAGATGCCATCATAAACAAAGGGAGAAGTAATGAATAATTCATGCCGAGAATTATAAACAAACACATGTGAAGGGCAGTTACTGGGCGAAACACCAGATTCACAGTTTTCTCTAATGCTAAATCAGAGAAAACGTAATGTTTACTCTCCACCCGACTCTCCACTCGATAGCATATAAATATTGCATGTTTATATGCTATGTAACGTGTTTCTTATATAATTTTGAAGAAAACATCATAGATGGATTAATGAAAATGCCTATATTAACCTAAAATAAGACATTTAATGTGCCCAAGAGTGATTATTATTAAACATACTGACTCACGAACGCGGCATGCCAGCTACACTCCCAGCCTTCCTGCTACACTCCCTGCATGCCTGCTACACTCGCTGCATGCCTGCTACACTCCATGCATGCCTGCTACACTCGGCCACAAGCACACCACTTTCATTTTTTGCAATGATTTCTATCTTGAATTCAATCGTGTTTCTCACCTTCTTTACCAAAAAGCTGGCACTAGCTTTCTTTGGGCCCATGGTAGCTTATTTAGCAGTTGCAAGCACAAAAAAGAATGGAATATTACGAAATGTATTGTATGAACGATTGAGGTGACGGTCACTCTCTGATAAACAATGCCACACTGACTGTGAATGGTGCGTGGGGCCGCTTGGCCGCTCTTGTACGCGTTCGGGACGAACGACCATTTGAGAGTCAAACAACGATTCGTGAGTCAATATTTTGATGAAAAAAACGTTATGATTAGCAAAAATTACGATTTGCGATGATTATGAAATACGAGGGTCCACTGTATTTAGGAGTGGACGTGTCAGCAGATGGGTCTATGAAAGATGAGGTGAATCATAGAATTGATGAGAGAAAAGGTGATGGTCACTTAGAGTCTGTGGAGACAAAGAACTTATCCACGAAAGCAAAGGGAATGTATGAGAGTATAGTTATACCAACGCTCTTATATGGGTGTGAAGCATGGGTGGTGAATTTTGCAACAAGGAGAAGGCTGAGGGCAATGTATGGTGTAAAAAAAATGCAGAGAATTCGTAGTTTGGAAATTAGGAGGAGGTGTGGCATTACTAGAGGGCAGAGGAGAGGTTGTTGAGGTGGTTCGGACATGTAGAGAGGATGAAACAAAATAGAATAACTTCGAGAGTGTATAAATCTGTAGTGGAGGGAAGGTGGGGTAGGGGATCGGCCTAGGAAAGGTTGGAGGGAGGGGGTAAAGGAGGTTTTGTGTGAGAGGGGCTTGGACTTCCAGCAAGCATGCGTGAGCGTGTTAGATAGGAGCGAATGGAGGCTAATGGTTTTAGGACTTGACGTGCTGTTGAGTGTGAGCAGGGTAATATTTATGAAGGGATTCAGGGGAAAACCCGGGAGGCTAGACTTGAGTCCTGGAGATGGGAAGTACAGTGCCGCACTCTGAAGGAGGGGTGTTAATGTTGTAGTTTTATAACTGTAGTGTAAGCGTGCCTCTGGCAAGATAGTGATGGAGTGAATGATGGTGAAAGTTTTCTTTTTGGGCCACTCTGCCTTGGTGGGAGATGGCCGATGTGTTAATAAAAAAAAAACTAGGTTAATAATGGTGTGATCTAAAATAACCTCTAGACCTTTATTAATAAAACGTGACAATTATGCAAAAACCTGGTAATACACAGAACCTGCTGATTTCAGAAAAGGTGCTTATGGCCCTCACATTTTTAAAAGGCCAAAGAAGCCAGTGTGACTAAAAGTCTTGAGATGGATATCTGTGTGTCTGTGTCATTGACCAAAGAACATAACATGCCATCCATTGAACTTACAAAGTTCAGACCAAAATGGATTATACAGTGGACCACCGAGTTCGAAAACATAATTCATTCCAAAAAGGCTGCTCAAGTGCCATTACCGAATGATTTTCTCCCTTAAGGAATAATGTCAAGTAGGTTAGTCCATTTCAGACCCCCCAAAAAAACACTTACAAAAGCACTTACAATATTACACTTACATAATTGTACGATTTCGAGGTGCTCGTAACTCGGGGTTCACTGTATTGTTGCTTTCACTTTGCCACAAATATGTTTGTACCTAGTATGACAAGAGGCAGCAAAGTGGAGAGCCAATGAAATGTGAAGGGTCTGTGTATGTGCCAATTGTGGAGAGGGAAGAAAAAACCCAGTGATGTGCACTCAGCTAAGAGGCAGACTACTCCTTTTGGAGCATACACTAAAAATAGTTGCAGAAGTCTTTCCCATGATGGGGCTGTCCCAACTGGAATGTTTTTGGGCAGTAATTTCAGCTGATCATTTTATCCCACCTGCTGGTGCCACTAGGGCAAGGATTCTCAACGTTTCCTCCATCATTAATAATAATAATAATAATATTTTATTTGGACATGATACAAAGAATTACGTTTGGTTATTGAGATTACATGAGGTGTACATGCCAAAAGCCCCTAGTATGCAGGGCATTTTGGGCAGACTTAAAATTAACTTAAAAATAAATTGTAAGAATTTTTGTAGATAGTATACAATGAGTAAAGGTGAGTATTTAAGCTATGAAATTTGAACATAGTTTTGTACTTTTGTCTTCATTATAAAATTAATTAAATCAGATTAAACAAATTAAAGCAATAATAATAATAAAATAATAAAAAGTTATGGTTGATAATTTATAAAAAAAAAAGT
>WNWK01052507.1:0-12160 GCA_009830355.1 Cherax destructor
AACAGGGAAAGAGATTTCCATTGCCATACCAAACTTCTGAGTGAAAAACTCATCATTAAATACAAATTTTGCATCAACAATTCAAAGTTTAATAAGTTTAATGATAGTAGGAACTGGCAATGGTAAATCGTAATAACCAGTTCTTCAGATAAGAACTTTAGTAAATCATCAACTGGAACTTTTGAAAACAAGGAGGTAACATCAAAACTAACCATATAAATCATTAAAATCAGTCAAGGTGCTTAATTTATCAACTAAATGCTGAGAAGGTTGTACAAGCAAGTCCATGGTTGAAGGAATATAATAGAATCATGTTTCATTAAAGCAGTTTTGAAAATAATATGAATATTTCTTTTGGTTTATATAAATTGGATTCATTTATAATTAATAAAATTTGGGAAAAAATTTAATGATAATTGGACTAATCTTAATTTTGGGAAGAGTTTCAGGTCCTTTCTTATGTTTGCTCTTCACAGAGTCGGAGATGTTACGCTACTGTGAGGTGTTGTCTTTGTTAGTGTATGTGACCTTGAGATGTATTCTGCCCCTTTATAAGCCTTCTTTTCACGTTTCCTTTTATAGTTCCTTGATAATGTGAGTAGTCACGAATGCGCTTGGAATTCTTCTATTTTTTCATAGTGGTTGTCTTGCATATATATATATATATATATATATATATATATATATATATATATATATATTATATATATATATATATATTATATATATATATATATTCGTGCCGATTAGGTAAAACTAGATTTTGGCTTAAATAGAATGCTCACCTTCCATATAAGACAAGTGAAAATTTGTTTATGCAAAATTTTCGCCAAAATCATTCTGAACATAACAAAAAAATATATTTCATTGTGTTTGTTTATTATTAAATTAATGTTAACGTATCTAAAATATATTTATTTGGGGTTTAGGCTAAATTAAATTGCGCTTGTTGTAATAAGGTTGGTAGGTTTTCAAAGTTTCTCTTGGTACAAAATTTTAAATTTTACTTTACATAAATGAAAAAATATATCTTTAAACGTATAAGAGAAAATTTTAGAAAGGACTTAATTTTAGATGAGTTCTTGCTAATTGACTAGTTTTACCTAATCGGCACGAATATATATATATATATATATATATATATATATATTATATATATATATATATATATATATATATATATATATATATATATATATATATATATATATATATATATATATATATATATATATATATATATATATTTTTTTTTTTGCAAGAAAACCACTATAAAAATAGAAGAACCCCCAAAGCGTTTTTCCGTGACTACTCACATGCTTTGATAATGTGAGTAGTCACGGAACCCTTTGGGAAAATTTCTATTTTTCATAGTGTTTTTCTTGCATATTTTGATACCACCTGTTTACTGTGATCTTTTTGCATATATATATGTATATATATATATATATATATATGTCGTGCCGATTAGGTAAAACGGGTTCAATAGCAAGAACTCACTAAAATTGAGTCCTTTCTAAAATTTTTCTTATACGTTTAAAGATATATTTTTTCATTTATGTTAATGTAAGAATTTATAATTTTGTACCAAGAAAACTTTAAAAACCTACCTAACCTTATTACAACAAGCGCAATTTAATTTACCCAACCCAACTAAATATATTTTAGATACGTTAACATTAATTTAATAATAAACAAACACAATGAAATATATTTTTCGTTAGGTTCAGAATGATTTTGGCAAATTATTGCATACAATAAATTTCCACTTGTCTTATATGGCAAGAAGAGCGTTGCTATTTAAGCCAAAATCCCCAAGTTTTACCTAATCGCAATGAAAATATATATATATATATATATATATATATATATATATATATATATATATTCTAGTTTTACTATTATTTTCTCCTGTTCGTCTCCCTCTCCATCCCCACTTCTACCAGGTATTTACCGCTTTAATAGTTCTCGGTCATTCGCTCCCTGCTTTGGTGGGGGTGAGGTTGGGGCGCTGACCGCCATCTGGTGGTTTTCCGCACAAGTGAGACAGCTGTCATGGAGCCGGCTGGACGACGACGATTTAACACAGTGTGTGTAGACTGTAACTGGAGCGTACACCCTGCAACGGCTGCGACGGTAAACCGATGATTCTTCATGATGTACAAATAGAGATAGAGGATTTATACGGGTGGCCTTAAATGGCATTTAACAGGGTATTCGTGAAATTGATATCTACTGAGGTCTACGAGCGCCTTGTTGACAGGATACCAGGATAAAGTTTACACCGGAAAAATCGACGACAAGTAAGAATGAAGGACGTGTCACGAACATAC
Organism: Cherax destructor; assembly: GCA_009830355.1. Lineage (NCBI taxonomy): Eukaryota > Metazoa > Arthropoda > Malacostraca > Decapoda > Parastacidae > Cherax > Cherax destructor. Next base: position 2,334 of record WNWK01052507.1, read on the forward strand.
ACATGGATAAGGATCAAGAACGTACCATTTGAATGGATGAAACGGGACATTCGTGGGTTTTTCAACGAGTATGGATGAAATACAGTGAATGTGGGGCGATGGTCTGAGGGTCCCATGGACGGACTATGAAGGGACGTATTCGCTGAAGATGACACTACGTAAGCCTATACCTTTAAGGGGACGCTGTCGGAATTTAGGAATCAGGTTTACGTTACGCATCCCGGGGGAACGGAGAACGTGTAGGCTCTGTGGAGCTTACGAGCAAGCAGCCCGGGTTGTATGAAGGGATGATGCCTAGAAGAGAGGTACAGCAGCAAGGAATAGACAAGACTGTGAATGAGGAGGACGCGGGGGGGTAGTACAGGTTGGAGTGGAAGAGAAGACACTTACGTGGAGTGAAATTGTTGAAGGGGTTGGTGGAGCAAGTGCTGAGCAACCCCAGGTGATAAAAAAGACTGATGTTGGAGGTGAGATTGGTGGGGGTCTGTTAAATATGGGGAGGATATTCAGTTAGAGGAGGTGTTAAGGGATATTATGGAGGAGCCTTTGGTGAGATTATGAGCGCCGCCAGTGTGGTGGGGAAAGGGAGGTGGCGTGGTGATGAGGTGAGGGAGACAGTTTTTTTGGATGCCGGCTTTACCTGGGGGAAGAATAATTGCGGAGGTACATCAGGTGGACGGGGTGCCCGGCGGGAATTTCAGTCAGGTACCCGTAAGAGGACGGGAATCAATCGGGAGCATGACGAAGATCTGACGCCTGCCCAGAGAATGAGTAAGAGACCGTCAGTGGAGTCTGAAAGGAAGGTTTTGGGTTGTTTTACAGGATGATGAGAAAGAAGGGGGGATCTGGGGTGGGAAAGGGTTTGGGAAAGGTGTCAGGTGGAAAATTTATGTCGAACCCGAAGGGCAAATCATAGCAGGGGTCTTCCAGTGTTTGACGATCAATGTAAAGGGTTTGGGCGCGGAAGTAAAGAGGCATGGGAGAGTGCACCCCGAGGAGGTTTAATGTCCAGGTAGTCCATTCAGGAACACAATCATAGGGTAGGAAGGACTTGAACATAAAAGGGTATAGGGTTTTGCGGGTTCCTCGGATCGCCACAAGGGTGGGTCAGCAGTGGCGATTTCAGAGTCTAGTCCTTTTCAACTCCTAGCATGGGAGGAGTGTGGGGGAGGGAGGGTGGTTAGAGTGCAGGGATACTGGGGAGGGGTGAGGGTGTGTTTCTGGTATATATATGCCAGCGGAGCAGGTTCGTTTGGTTAAGACGAATTTGTGAGGAATATTTTGATCACGCTTTCGCGATTTACCTGGCTAGTGGTGGCAGGTGGGGACTTCAATTGTGTCATTAGGAAAAGGGATGTTGAGCCCAAGGGATCAGGTTGTGTGCTTGAGGCTTTAAGGATTTATTGGGAAGTGTGGGATTAAAAGATGTGATAGGGGAGGAGGAGTAGTTGAGCATACTTTCTTCCGACATAGTTACGCCGAGACTGGATAGAATTTACGTTACTCATAAGGTGGTGGTGGGAAGGGTGCAAACCTTTGATGTAGGATTCTCCGATCACAGGGTTTTAGTGGATTAGCTGGGATGGCGTGGCACGGTGGTATAAGGGTTTGGAAATTGAATGTAGCTCTTCTGGTGGGAGGATAAGAGAGAGTGTTTTGAGGAGTGAGGGGGAGGTTTGGGCAGCAGAACGATGGCGGATAATGTGTTAGAATGGTGGGTGACTCAGGGTAAGACGCTTGTTCGCAGGTATTATCAGGCGTTAGGCAGGGAGGAGGCAAGGGTGGAAATTTGGTCTGCAAAAATATGTGGAGGACAGTTGCAGAGTGTTATGATAGGGTGATAGGAAGGAGACAGGGGATCTGAAAATGACAAAGGAGCGTATGGGATATACAGAGTGAACGTTTGAAGCGTGTAGATTTAAAGAGGAGTGGACGACATTTTGATGGGGATAGGCCTTCGAAGAACGTTTTGCAAATGCACTAAGAAGGAGGACAGGATGATTGAACGAATGGTGGTGGAACAGGGATGGAAGGTTACTGAGCAGGGCATGGTGATACGGGGTACAGAGGCGATAGGAGTTTATGCGGATAAATGGTTCGGTCGTTATATGAGTAGTGTGGGGATGGGGCACGGAATCCAGTTTTGGAAGGCATAGAGGATAGGCTAGAGGAAAGGACAGAGGAATTAGGAAAAGCTATTAGTGAAGGAGGTGTGGGAGGCTGTGGAGCCTCAGTAAGGGACGTTCACCGGGTTTGGATGGATTGCTAATGAGTTTATAAGAACATTGGGGTGTGGTGAAGGAATGTTTGGTACGCTTGATGGAACGAAGAGGTTGGATCGTTTGGGAAGGTTGGTTCGGGGATAGGGTATGGTTTTGGTTCAAAGGAGAGAGGAAGATACAATGGTAATTATCGTCCAATTATTTTAATGAATGCAGATTATAAGATTTTGGCAAAAATCCTGGCAATAGATTAAAGGGTTTTGGGGAAGGTGATAGCGGAGGGGCAGTGGCATACAGGGTAAGTGTCGTCAATGGGCTGGAAAGAATTAAAATTATGGGGGTATGGGAGAGCAGGATTTGCATTAGATTGGAAAGGTGCATGATTGCGTGGGCGCGAGGTTCTGTATGAGGTGATGAGACGGCAGGGATTCAGGGAGGAGGTAGTTGAATTTAAGAGATTGTATGAAGGGCGTGTGTGAGAATTCAGATCAATGGTAAATTGGGGAGGTGGTACAGATGAATAGGGTTTACGTCAGGGGTTTTCCGTTATCACAGATTTTATTTTCTTGTTTGCAGGATCCTTTTTATAGAATGGTCGAGATTGGGGTGCGGATGAATGTGGAGGACGTAGTGGAACGTACGGGCATTGTGGGGTACGTGGATGACACTACGGTGCTCGTGGGCTCTGTGAAAGGATTAACGAATGTTTGGGGAATTATATGTATGTTTTGTGCGGAACGGCATGAGGATAAATGAGCGTAAGTCGAAATTAATGAGGTAGGTTCTTGGGTGGGAGGGCCGTTGGGGGAAATGATCAGAGGTGGACTATTGTGGATAGTTTGAAGATTTGTGGGGTAATTTTCATGAGGGATCGTGAGCAAACCAGGAAAGAGAATTCCGGAAAAGTTGTGAAGGGGGCGATAGGTAGGGTTTAAGGTGTGGAGTATAAAGGAAGTGACGGTGAGGCAGAGGGTTCTCATTGTGAATAGTATGATTTATAGTAGATTATGGTTCGTGGCAGCTATTTACCCTTTGTTGCAGGAAGACGTAATGGTATTGGAACGTAAGGTTATTAACTTTGTATGGGGTGGAGGACGCCATTGGCTGGGGCGAGAGATTGTACGTAATAAAGTGTCATTGGGTAGTTGGGGCTAATATGGTTGGAGCATAGACTGATGAGTGTATACCTGAAGAGATGCTTGATGCGGAGGAGTGTTCACGGAGGTTTGGATGGGGGGTGTCACCAGCATTCTTAGGGAGATGGGTGAGTGGTGGAATGACAGGAATTTGGTTTATTGTAGGGACATAATGCGTAATTTACTTGTAATGTCAAACCCAAGACTTTAAGGGTAGGTCGGATGGGAGGTTTAGGGGAGGTACAAAGGGTTTTGGAGGGCGTGTCACAGTTCCCAATGTATGGATGGGATAGGATCTGGGAGGGCTTCAGGGGGCTGAAAATCAGTTCTAGGGATAGGGAGTTCATGTATAGGTTTCTTCATGGGGTAGTGGCCTCCCCGTGCATCATTAGCAATAATGGGATTAGTTCAGGAGGGAGGTGTGGTAGGTGTGGGGAGCCGGCAACTACGTTACATGAAATATATTTTTGCGAGGTTTTAGGACAAGTGAGGGAATGGTTTGGGCGGTGTTAACCTTCTTAGGTGGGGGGTATTCCCATGTTGAGGGGCCCTGTTTTTTGGGTTTTGAGGGTATAGATGCAGTATCACGAAGGGGACTCATGTATTGTGCGATAGATTTTGTTTGCAGTTCATGGAGGGTCAGGGATTTGGGGTAATGGATCGTATTAAGGTAATATCGGCGAGAATCTACCGAACTAAGTGCAGGAATAGGATGTTATATGGTCAGGCGTGGGTAAAAGCTTTCAGGATGTCATATAGGGATATGAGATTAGAGGATCTAAGAGGATAATGGGGAGGGTGAGGATTTTTGCTTACGGTTTAGGGAATGGGGGTAGTGGTACAGAGTGGGTATGGGAGTGGGAGATGAGGCACTTGAACAAAAGGAGTGATAGGTGGCAGTGGTGGGGGGCATAGGAGGGGTGGTGGATGGGTTATGTGGTTGATCTTCATTATCTTGGTAGAGCGGGTGCAATGATCTGTCTTTTGTGTTAGGTCTTTTAGGGCACAGAAGGGAAAGAAACAAAATAAAAAAGAAAAAAAAAAAAAAAAAATTCTCAGGTAATTGTGGAATAAGAGTCGATCTATGGTTAGTTTGTGTGGTATTGGTATAGACTTCTCATCAACTTGTTGAATCTCCTTCTTAGGAATGGGTCTTTGGATGGGGTTTGTTTTATTGATCGTGAGGGTTCTTTAGTCTTGGGGTACGGGGGTAAATTATGTGGTTCATGATCCTCTCAGGTGGATGTTGATATAGTTGGACGGATGGTTTACAATGTGTGTACGGGTGGGGTTGTCGTCAGAGTATTTCAGGTTATAAATTTTCTTAGGGTCAAAGCATATTTCCTGGCTTATGATGTAAATCCCTTTGTCTGGGGTTAGTTTTCGTTTCGTAACCCGATGGTATTTTAGGTAGTTTTGTTATAAGATGCTTAGGATGGTTAGTAACCAAAGTGAAATGTCCTTGTAACGTCTGGTATTTTATGTTGGGCATAGTCTTTGTACGGTAATGGCTTTTGCATACATTTGTCTCACGTGAAACTTTTAAAAGTTTGGTGGTAGTGTATGCGACACAAGGCATATTGACTAACACCTGTTAATTTTAAGTAAAATTCTTAGTTTTGGTGCACTTATAATTTTGTACGTTCCTGATTTTACAACAATAAGGTTAGGTGGAAAAAAAACCCACGAGATCTTTATTAGTTTTTGTGTCCTGAGTTGGCAAGGTTTATATGTTGTGCTTCGTTTTGAACAGTTATGGGTTTATATATATAATTGATGTATATAATCAAAATTGTAGTGGTGCACGTTTTATGTGGCATTTTGTTCAATCCGAATGTTCATCGCATGTAAATTCATTTTGTCCTGGGATATTAATAGTGTGTATTCTTTTGAGGTTACATGTTTAACTAGGTCTGCTTGCATTGAAAGGGAAACTGGGGGAATAAATTTATAATGTACATGTGAACAATGATGGTTCATGATTACCCTGCTGTACGGGGTTGGGTTTTCCTTTGAGGAGTTAAGGTTTATCCATATTGGGCAATTAAACCTTCGGATGTCTTAGCTTTGTTTCTTGACATATCCTATCTTTATAATGGTCATACACTTGAATATGTTTAGCATACCACGGAAATGGTTTCCTCCATGACATATATAACAAATGTGTGTTCTTTGTAATTGACATATGTATAATTTGTATTATGGGGTGAGTTTTGTTATTAATGGTGCAAAGTGTATGTAATACAGTTTTCCTATTAAAATGTAAAAAAAAAAAAAAAAAAAAAAAAAAAAAATTAGGTTCAACTGTAAGGTTATCATATAAACTATATTGTTCGTGAAGTTTTCCTGTTTGGGGATGTAAGTTTTGATGTAGTTATATTGGTAACTAAAGTGGGTTTTGTTATATAGACGGCCGGTTGAGTGAAGGCTTATTTCATGCAAAGCCTATTTTGAGGGTAAGGTAATATATGTAGTGCTTTTGTATGAACAGTAATGGGTTTTATATATGGAATATATATATATAAATGGGAATGTAATCAAAATTGTGGTAGTGCACGGTTTACGTGGCTTTAATGTTCAATTGAATAGTTCATTGTATGTAAAATTATGTTCTGGAATGTTATAAGTGTATTCTTTGTGGTGTTATGTTAATATGTTTGCTGGAGTTGAAAGGGTAACATGGGGTTAAATTCATTATGTTCATGTGAATAGTGATTGTTTTATGACCATCCTGCTGTATGGAGATGGTGAATTTTTCATTTGATGGGTTAGGCATGAATTATACAGGGTTTTTATATCTTAGGATGTTTGGCTTTGATTAATGACATATCTTATTCTTGACAAAGGTCATACAATTGAGTATGTCATGCATAACATGGATTTGGATTTCTAAGTGAGACTTTGTAATCACAAAGTGTTCCTTGTAATTGATATATGTATATTGGCACCATGTGGTGAGCCTAGCTGTCTATGGGCAAAGTTATGTAATGCAGTGTTCCTAATAAAATGTAAAAAAAAAAATAGTTCTCGGTATCTCATTTTTCTCATGTGTGAATCGCTTATGGAAAATATCAATATATCTGCATGTGTGTGTGTGAATGTGTGTAGGGACGGGGGGGGTTAAGCAGATATTTGTCTATTTGCCTGTGCGTGTAGCCGCAAGTCTGATATGCAAGCGAGGGCCTGTGAGGGTATTGGCATTCAGACTGCCTCGAGGAAATGCAGGGCCTGCAAGAGCTATTTTCCTTCAAATAATCGGAAATAGATTGCTCTAAGAGCCTTTCCCGGCTCTCGTAAAGAAGAAAACAGCGACTGTTAAAGGCAACTGTCGGTATCCTATTAGAAGTTGACAGTTCTTTACGACACTGACCTGGTGCTACAGACAGCTATTTTTATCCCCTCTGTCTTCCTCATCTGTTTCTACTGCCGCTACGAGAACTTCTCCTCACTCCCTTTTTTGTAAGACTACAAACACAGGCTCTCGATATTCCACATTTATCTCCTTTTTTTATTTGTTTATCACCTGCTCCTAGCTTCTATTCTCCAGCTGCTAGTATAGTTATCACCTGCTCCTCGTTTATCCTGTCCTTCTCGTTTATTCTCATTCTCTGAACTTCTCATTCTCGTTTATTCTCTCATGTTCCTCTTTTATTTTTTCCTGGTTCTTACTTATGTTCTCCGGCTCCAATTTATACTGTCCTCGTTTATTCTCTTTTGCTCCTCATTTGTCTTGATCTCCGCGTTTACCTTCTGTTCGTCTTTTATTTTATTTTCTTAGTTTATCTTATGCTCTTCGTTTATCTTATGCTCTTTGTTTATCTTCTGCTCTTAATTCACACTCTTCTATTCGTTTATCCTCTCCTACTCCTTTATCATCTCCTCATATATTTTCTCCTCATTTCTCTCTGCCTCCTCGTTTATCTTTCACTCTTGTTTACCCTTTGCTCTAAATTTTCCATCTCCTGATCAGCGTCTAGCTTTTACTACTTCCCCTTTATCATCACCTGCTCCACCTCCATCCTCTCTCACTCCTCGTTTATTCTCTCCTGCGCCTCATTCATCACTTCCTACCATGACAGCAACGACCACATATGTTGCTGTCACGCCATCAGCTCTCACCCAGCTGTTGTTTCTTCAAATTGCCTCACAATTGAAAGCTTCATGTTTCTCAAGACAGCTCTCAGAATAGTGCAACTATAACTAGTATGAGCAGCAGCAGCAGCAGCAGATGTCAGTATTAGTAGTATATCTACTGTTCATGGCATAATAACTAGCATCTGTAATATACAAACATGTATCAGTAATATAGCAGTTTGTAATAATTTCCCCTAATATCAGAAGTATAACAGTAATATACTATCTAGTATCATTAATTAACAGATAGTATAAGTAATTTAAAAAAAACTAAAATTAGGTATAACACCCAATATCATTAACTTAATAGACATTCTAGCATATCAGCTATTATCAGTAGTTTCGCTCCTAATATCTGTATGAATAGCCGCTCTTATCAACTAGTATAACTGATTATCTCAGTATCGATATCATATTAGTTAGCTTCAGCAGCATAACACTCGGGATCTTAGCCTGTAATGTTTTCAGCAATAAAACTGATTTTATAAGTTCCTGATTACTGTTATAAGTATTACATCAACGTCAATAGCATACTAACTAGCATTAGAATTATAGCAACTGGTGTCAACATTTTCCAGGTAGTATCAACATTTTCCCAGCTATTATCAACAGTTTCCCAGGTAATATCAACATCTTCCCAGCTAGAATCAATAGCACAGCGGCTAATTTCAACAGTATGCCAGCTAGTATAAACAGTATGACAACTAGCATTACTAATATAACAGCCAACATAAACAGTGTAACATCTAGCAGTATAACAACTAGCAGTATCAATATAGCACCTAGCAGTATCAGTATAACAGCTAGCAGTATCAGTATAACAGCTAGCAGTATCAGTATAACAGCTAGTATAAACAGTGTAACAGAAAGTATTAACAGTATGACAGCTAGTGTCAACAGTGTAGCACTAGTTTCAACAGCATGACAGCTAGTTTCAACAGTATGACAGCTAGTTTCAACAGTATGACAGCTAGTGTCAACAGTGTAGCACTAGTTTCAACAGCATGACAGCTAGTTTCAACAGTATGACAGCTAGTGTCAACAGTGTAGCACTAGTTTCAACAGTATGACAGCTAGTATTAGAAGAAAAACAACTAGGTTTTTGTAGTATAATTGACAGTGTCAATTTTATGCCAGTGTCAAATGTATAACAGTTAAAATCAGTGGTATAACCACCTCCACGCATACCTTTCAAGCACCCTATTTAACTCCCTTTTTCCCCATCTATCTGGTTAAAAATTATTATGTACACAGCAAAGGGGGATTAACGTATCCAATTTCATGCAATGTGTAACGGAAGCTCCAGAACCGACATGATTGATTCGCAACTTTTTCGTGGATAGGAGACACCCCCAAACATCTGAACTCTGTGAGCTTCTTATTCACTTTGAGGTCATGGGTCCCCATCCAGAGGTAGTACATTTATATATATTGCTTGTATAAATTAAAGATGACATTTTTTTTCATGTGCTAACGAGCCCACATGGAAGAAATATAACAGGAAGGAAGAATATTGAGTGTTTTATCTCTCTTCAATAGTCTAGTGGGTTTATGTTGTTGGTTTATTCGCCAGTAAAAAAAATTACATAACTCGGGTTTTTGTCATGAGACTGGAGCCCGTTCAGTCGAGGCGGCGATAATACGAAGGCTCCACAAAACGGTGATCTTTACAGATACATGTAAAATTAACTGGTTTACCAGCAGTGGAATCAGTATAACAAGTGTAAGATGGATACTGAATACGGCATGAATAAATTCCACCTGACTTAGGTAGTATGATGTAAAAACAGATCAGGAAATTAGAACAGGTAAAAAAGAAAAGAAGACCAGTTGCTTGATCAAGTTAGATCATGCAGAAGTGATTTATAATATAGCACATAGCAAAGCGTTAAGTTTCCAAAGGCCTTCTAAGATGTAGAAATTGGATGATGAAGCAATTATAGCTAACTCAGGGATTTTGCAGTGGCACATGCATTTTATTTACTATGTACAGTGGAAGATGGTTCCCAGTTTTTATTATAGTTACAGTTTTTGACGTACAGGAAAAGTGCTGAACTGTCAAATGCAAATTTTTGAGTTCACTTACTCTAACAATTAAATCCTACCAGTCTGCTCCGTTGTTTACTGTCAACGACGCCTCCACACTTCTTCTTTTCTACCCCCCCTTTCCCCCCGTTTATCGGCAATTGTTCAAAAAAACTTTTTATTCACTACTACTTCTCTGCCCCAGTCGTAGACAACACTCGTGACTATGGGAAAAATACTCTAGTCAGCCATATATTACAACAGATATACGACACACAAACAAAAGTAACGACAGAGTATAATGTATAAT